>OY757921.1:51219948-51269948 GCA_963585895.1 Sepioteuthis lessoniana
AGAAGTTTAATAAAAAATTTGATCGTCTCTATATAGATACTGGTAAATATGAAAAGGGATACTCTCCGCGCAATATATGCGCTAGGACCCTTAATTAGTCAAGTTCCATTATGGTGGCTTGATTGGGTGATAATTGAAACCAAATAGATGAAACGATACTCTTCCAACAGGCGTTGATCAGAGCTTTTGATTTTCTAACTAATCCTATAGTGGTATGAAATACAAAATGATCTGTGATTGTTTAGGAAACTGGAAATGTTTGTTCTCTGGGGAATTCTCTTGAAAAATACAAGACAAGAGAATAAGAAAGGAAGTCTCTCCAAGCATTAAAGCCTTCGTAGCCAAAATTGCACATTGAAAATTTATTTGACTGACTGACGTCGGAAGCTAGCTCGAAACAAATTCTTCAAGTTGTCTTTTTCTCAACACACACACAATATATATATATATATATATATATATATATATATATATATATATATATATGTTGTAATTATTATGTTACACATCTGAGAGTTTTTCAGACCAGCGTTTGCTGATGGTTTCTCACTGGAGTCTGAGTGACAGCAAAGTTCACTATTTGGCAGGTTCTCTTCGTTTTGTGAATTATCACTCCGTCTGGTCGTCTGGCAGAAATTAGGTGATCCGTTTGAATCACAAAATCCCGGAGAAATTTGTACGTCTCATTTTCCAGGAGGAACTCTGGATTGTGCATAATTATTTCACTCTTTTAAGAGTTTTTCCCAACTGCGTTAGCAGATGGTCTTCCACTGGATTCTGAGTGACAGCAAGTGTCCTCAAGTGTCCAGCACTCTTCGTAGTATTCTATCTTATCCTAACAATGTTGTAGTCTGGACAGTCTTCTCTTGTCGTCTTATTTCCAAGTCCCTGCGTCCCTTTATCAATCTTTGGTGACTGTACTGAACGCCCCAACTACGACTGTTATCACAGTCACTTTCATATTACATAGTCTTTTCAGCTCTCTAGCAAGGTCCATGTACATATCTTTCTCGGGCTTTCTTTCAGTTTTAACATTATTATTATTATTATTATTATTATTATTATTACACAATTCTGTTTCAATAAGTATTCCTGATCTGTTAACGGTGATATTTCCTTGCTTCGGAGTTGCCAACAAGCGGACAACTTGTTCCAAGCGACCACTCTGACCGTTAGAAGAAGTTCCAGATAGACTGGGTTATGTCTTTTCTGTAGAATTTTCAAACATGTCGAGAGCACAGAAGGAATTAATAAAACAATTAGCCGGTTACTGTAGTCATGGAACTAAGGCCACAACAAGTACAGTAACTAGCATAGGACTGCAAAGCAATAACTTTATTTTTGTAAACTTTCTGTTTCTTTCATACACAGAACCTGTCCTCTCGAACCTGTTGTATATGTATTATCCACCGTCTCTTCAACGGGAAGAAACCACATTCGGTCAATTTTTCAACTGGTTTGAATGCAGTTTTCATTCTCCTAGATCAGTTACCCTACCAAGGCGAAAAAGCCCAGTCTATACTATTTACATTAAACTGGGAAGAGTAGAAATAGATTTGTCTTTACCTTGGACATGAGCGTAAAGTGAAACGTAAACAGCTTCGTACAGAATTTCAACTCAAGTCACCGTGTCCATTTCATCTAATTGAATATCGTGTTTTGATTATTCACTTATATATTTTATACATCAGGAATAGGCGTGAGTTTAATTGCATTTATTTGTCGAACTCATTTATGGTCATGAATAGCTACACATATGTATAACAAACACATATATACACACACGCAGAAGCACATATGTATATATGTATGTGTGTGTTCATGAAGGTGTTTGTGTGTTTATTAGTGGCCAATCAGTCACCATCGTATGAAATGGACTCGGAGACTAAATTTCAAATCCTGAATAAGGCTATTTGCATTTCACATGGCCCTAATACCATTAGGAAAGGAATTAATCCAACTATTCTCCCTCCAGCAATGAGGTACATAGTAATGCAGACACGGCTCTTTAACTTCGGTATGACAACCGGTCTAAAAGAATGGAAACTATGCGTTCAGTAACCCGCTTCATTATGTCGTGCCACGAGCACGGATATCCCTGACCCTCTCTCACCACTTCTCAGTTCATCGCCTCTGGCAGGTCTTCAGGGCTACATCCCGTATCCTCACATAGCTGCTGGATGTATGTTCGAGCTGGTCATCCTGCTTTTGCCCGGCCATATGTGGGGGTCCATAGGAGTACATCATTGATGAGCTCGTCCCTGCTTCTCCAGCAGTGTCCTGCATGTCTGGTTCGTCTAACTTGAATAGTTTTCGTGATGGGAGACAGGTGGCCGTATAGTTGGTGCCTTGTGGGGTGTTGCCGTCAGGACTTGTTCACTATTGCTCGCAGCATTCTTGTGTAATTGCCGTCTAGCTTCTTCTCCAGCCGTTTCGTTAGCGTCCAAGTAGTGCATCCATACAGCAGTATCGATACGACCGCTACCTGGAAGAAACTGCGTTTCATTTTATCGTTCAGATATGATTTCTATATGATCGATAGCCTATCGATAGCTGTCCATGCCTTCGTTAGCCGCGTGTCGATGTCCTTTTCGGTTGATGAGACGCTGCTTCCTAGGTAGGTGAATTTGTCTACTAGTTTCAGAGGGGTTCCGTCTAGTTTGGTGATGTCGCCTGTTTGATTATAGCACATATATTCCGTTTTGTGTGCATTGATATGGAGGCCAATGCCTGCGGTGGCTCGTTCCAAACTATTCAGTAGTTTTTCGGCTTGGTTGGGTGTATTTGCCTGTATCGCTATGTCATCGGCGTAGTCGGCGTCGGTAATTGTTCTTGCGGGGTACCTTCTGCTTCTTTTCTTTGTCAGCTCGCAGCCGTTTTCTTTGATTTTATCAATCGATGTTCTAAGCACGTTATCTAGACAGATGGTAAAGAGGTATGGAGTTAGCGTGTCTCCTTGTAGTACTCCTGCTACAAAGTCGAAGTGTAACCCACGTAGACATTGATATTGTTTCACATCAAGCTCGTAGTGTAGGGGGTGGATAAACACACACTCAAATACACACACACACACACACACACACACACACACACACACACACACACACACACATATATATATATATATATATATATATATTTATAAACAGATGAGAAAAACGTTATATAAACGAAAAAAGCTCTTATGCTGGCTAGCAGAGCTGTATAAAAACTAAAATAATTATATTCTAACCTATTCTGGCACATTTCAGGGAAAATGGATTAATGTTTTTTGAATAGGAAAGAAAAACTTACAAAAGACAGATATTTATAGATTTATATAAATTGACACCAAGGGAGGGAGACAATCACAGAGATTGTGTCTCTGTTAGGTTCATTTCTTCCCTTAATTTTTGACTATCGATATACAATTGTTTGTTAGCCCAATGGACTGGGCCTGAAGAACACGCCAATTGCGTCTCTGCCGAGAGTAAGACCCCACCACGAGTGTCCTAGATAGGATGGATATGATGCTAGACTATCTTATTGTGAAGCTCCAGGCCTGGTAATGGGTAATGCGGAGTCTCCCTTTATTTCCAGGTTCACTTTGACTCGGAGTGGTAGCAACCGTTAGGGTCTTATCTGTGGATCAAAAAAAATAATTTAAGAAATTTCTATGCTTGAAACCATTTTACCGTGTACCAATATAACTATTAGTGTTAAATAGTAATACTTGAAACAATTCAAGTGTGTACAAAGAAATGAGTTCGGGCTTGTTTAAAAATTGTTACCAATAAACTATTCGTTTACAGTTATACTTAATACATTCGTATAAATAGGATTTGGCATTGAATAAGCTACAAAAGTTTATATTACATAAATATTGATAAACTAACCAACGTCCCTATGATATTATATAATATATTAGATATGTTTAAATGATAGGTCAATGAAGTCAGCTAGATTATACTGTATCAATCTTCAACTTTAATAGATTCAGACTACCTTGAAAATTAGCATTTGAAATACAAGCTTTTTATCAATGCTGGAACAATCACAGAAACAATCACATCGCATTTCTTTCAGTATATATATATATATATATATATATATATATATATATATATATATATATATATATATATATGTCCATTTAACAAATCCCTTCACCAGAGGCAGCTTGCGGAAAAAGATAATTTTTTAAGTGGAGTACAGCTGTTTGAAATTCAGTTTCCTCTCATCGAGACAGTTTGCCTTTTCAGAACTAAAGAGCAAAGTCTGGTGGGGAGAATATATAGAAACAGGAAACTGCTTCGTCCAGTATTTGAACTTTGCAAATTCCATTTCTTTAGACTATAACCGTTATTTCAATATATATATATATATATATATATATATATATATATATATATATATATATATATATATATATATCGAATATGGAGTAAAACATGCGTGTATTTATTGGTTCACTTACACATTCTCTCTTTTTCTCCAGAACACACACACTCTCTCTCTTTCAGACGCTCACACATATTAACTCACACAAAGATTAACATGTCTACACTCAAGCGAACAAACACTTAAAACATTGGTAGGTGGTTTTTGCAATATGTCAACCCGAGTCGGGTAATTAAATGCTGATAAAGTCTTCTTTAATTAAGAATATAGTTGCATGTAACTAATGATTTAAATCATTTGTAAACAATTAACAGTTCTAAATACTAATAATTAACAGTTCTAAATACTAATAATTTATACACAATTATATGGTTTCAAATAATAATAATTATAATAATATGAAATACTAATAATTAACAGTTCTAAATACTAATAATTTATAAACAATTATATGGTTTCAAGTCACTATCTTATTTAATAATTTGTTTGCACAAAGATCTCTGTATTCAAATATTTATATCGAAACTAAAGTTTTTCAACCGACGCATATTTGACTCACACTTGGAAAACTAAGAGATTAATGATAAAGTAATACTACACACATATGAGATTTACTACCACAGTCAGAAAACCCGTTTTGGGAGGTGAATGCAGTTGCCGACCAGGTAACATAGACATATTCTCTCATAATCATTGGCACTGATCACTTAAACCTGGTTTGGTCATAAGAGCATGCCATATGTATCATGAATTAGGCAGGAATATCTTAGTGGAGCCAATGCTCCTCCGATTAAACAAATGATTCGAATTCTGAGTTTTCTTTCCCTTAGATCAGTTGCCAGTAAAGGGCCCATTTTGTCCTACTATTTGCCGAGCGCTCGATGGAGATAAGTGGACTAATACCGTTACAAAGGTAACGATGGGAAATACAAACGGCCTTGGTCAGAATTTGAGCTCGAGTAGCCGAGTCCACTTCTCTTCTGATAACCGTTATGCAACGAGTACCGCACAATATATATATATATATATATATATATATATATATATATATATATATATATATACATTGTAAGGCACTCAATTTTCTTAATCAACACACACACACACACATATATATATATATATATATATATATGTTCATTTAAAAAATTGAATAACTAATCAAAACTATTTTTTCCCATCCGATATCTTTCTACATATTTTTTACTTTCTTTTTTTCGTTTTTATTGCTTTCTTGGTTTCATCTTCGTAATTTTCCATTTCTACTCAGGCTCATCACTTTTTTCCTCACCACCACCATGCCCCATATTAGAAAGCAATGACCCTTGTTGTAAGCAGGCCACAGACACCATCTCACGTCTTCAATTCGTTACTGAGGTATTTATTGCGAGGCCCTAAAGATTAGCATCCCGAACTATTACAATGCTACACATTTCTTTGCTGTCGACTTTTCCGACATTTTGAATGCATTGAATCGATTGACTTTTTTCTCGAATTTTCTTATTTCGTAATCGTCAGATACTGATAGTATTTTTAGTCTTTATTTTTCTTTTAGACCCAAGAGCCAATTCTTAAAGAATGGAACGCTTTTACAAAGATTTGATTCTTAATTTCAAATTATTTTTTAGATGAAAGGGTAATAGGAAAATGTTTTATATATTTTACATTATTTTCTAATCTTATTTAGCATTGCACTGGACTGGAATTTCAATAGAGTCCTGGAATTATAGCGTCTCTGCAGTATCAATTGCTTTTCCTCAGATTTCTCGGTTGAATATTAGTCACGTATTTTGATGATGAAATCAAGAAGATATTAGATGTTAGTGTTATGCTACAGAAGTTCTCTGTTATATTCAAGAAAAGAAATGATTTCAAGAATCAACTTAAGCCATTGAACAATCAATGAAATTCCCGATCAATATCAGACCTTGAATCAGGATCCAAGATAATATTGTCTATCAATGCGCACAAAAAGGGTTTGATTATTCCAGTTCCTGTCAGTGCCAAAGCCTAAATATAGCTCCGTCAGTTTTCAACTTAACAAACAAAACATAATTAAAATTAAATCCTTAGAAATAAGTTCTAAAATAATCATTACCGTATATATTTGAGTATTGACCGACTTTTTGTTTCGAACGACACCTAATTTTTCGCTAAAATAGGTGATTTTATCATATGTTGAGTGAAATATTTGGCTACAGCATGTTCAAAAACATATTTCGTGTAATGATTGATGCATTATTTTTAGGTGACAAATTGGTCTTTAAAAGGCCATTCATTACAAGAGTATAAATAGAATTATTAGCGTAAGATACCAATATTTGAAATCATTTAACTGAGTGCAAAAGAGCTCTGGCTCGTTTAAAAATGTTACCAACAAATTATTCACTAATAAATCACAAACACATTCATACACACATAATCATATATATATATATATATACATATACAATCTATTTCATATATATATATATATATATATATATATATATATATATATATATATATATATATATATATATATATATATATATATATATAAGGGATATGTCATTAAAAAAGACACAAACAAATCAAAAATTTACATCACACACTCAAGGCTGCGTCATCAGTTACTCTCTCTCTCTCTCCCCTTCCTCTTTCTCTGTTTAATAGTATATCCCTTCAGAAGTTGCTTAATCCTAAATCCTTTGTAAAAATTTCATTACTATCATAACTATAATTTAAATGTCTCATTGCATTATTTCATTACTCATTTTCTATTATCATTATTATTTCTTTATGTCCATTCGGTTGAGGCCGTAGAATACACCGACTGCTTCTCTGCTGGGGCTAAGACCCCCACCCCAACGAGTGTCCTGGATATGACACTAAAAATCTGATGGTGTAGTTTCAGTAATGCCAGAGCTTTGGGAAAAGCAGAGTACTCCTTCATTGACCATCGCTACCAGGTCCACTCTGGGTCGGAGTGGGAGCACCTGATAGGGTCCTATCCTTAGATCAAAGAGAAGTGTAGTTGTGTACTTATGCTAAACTGAATTGCTTGAAATAGAACTGTTTTTATATCCAAACTGTGTACTTATGCTAAACTGAATTGTTTTAAATAGAACTGTTTTTGACATTTAAACTGCGTACTTATGTCAAGCTGAATTTTTTGAAATAGAATTGTTTTGACTTTTAAACTGCGTACTTATGCTAAACTGATTTTTTAAGAAAATGGAACTGTTTTTGTATGTTAAACTGAATTATTTCATATAGAACTGTTTTGACATTTAACTGAGTGTAACCAAAAATTATACATATAGTAAACTGATTTTTTTTGTAATATAGCTGTTCATATATATATATCTATATATCTATATATATATTGATTTGGTATTAAAAACCTACAATGGTGGATATGCCATAAAACCAAACCAAACCAAACCAACCCAAACCTATTATTTCTTTGGCATTAAATAACCCAAGAAGTTTGATATGCTATTAAACAAAGAACTCAAGCCAAACTAAAGAAAGCACACACACTTCGCATGTGTTAAGCTGATTAACTGTATCATCTTTCAATCTAGGATATGTCATTAGTGGCAAAGTAATGTACAGAGAGAGAGAGAGAGAGAGAGAGAGAGAGAGAGAGAGAGAGAGAGAGAGAGAGAGAGAGAGAGAGGCTCAAGCAGCACACACGTATGTAAGCATTTTTGCATCGTTATTGTTGTCACAGTTGCCGTTGTTATTGTTCGTGTTATTGTTGATGTTAGATTATTTCTTCTTTTCAGTTTTTGATCTTTAATGAAAGCAACTGATTTATAAAAGTACATTCTACCTTTCACTGAGATGAAACATAATCAGGTGTAAGGGAAAAATGTCCAGGCTTTCGGAAAATATTAGACCCGAAAATTATTCTGTCACATTTCATCAAAGTCTTGTTAGCAGGCAACCTGCTGTTTGTGGGACGCGTTTTTAAGACTCCTGGTTTAAATATTTATCTTACTTTTGATCGACAAATAAAATGCCAGTTTTTTGACAATGCATTTATTGGCAAGGAAAAGGCGATTCATTAGAAGAATCCTACAAGAATAAAATCATTGGAAGATTCATTCAAAACCGAATCTGCCGAAGAAAAATTTATTTTCTATCTATTCTCAAAGGAAATTAATAGCTAACATTATAATAAATTGTTATTGTCTAATGTTACCGGAGAATTCGTTTAAATGACACATTTATCATAAGAATAAAGTCAAATAGAGATAATGCTATGTTCCAAATTTCTAAGTAGGATACAAGAAACGAACAATGATTTTTGACTGGAAAATTCTTTCACATGAAGAATTGGTAAAGATTCTCCTTACTTCAGTTTGCTGATTTCATAGGATTGTTTTTCCTTAAATAACATAAATCGCTTTAAACTGATAAGCCGCCCGTATTTAAAGGAAATCTGCTATTTTAAAAAAATAATATTATGTCTAAGTTTTAATAAGATTCCTGGTTAGAATTTAATTGATATTGTAAGCAAACCCTAATTCTGAACCCAGCATATAAATGCGAGTTTATCAAACGAAAATTCTTTTTTTTTTCAGAGCTATTTCGTTTACCTTTTGGTGGTATTTAAGATTTTAGGGAATAAGCGTTTTTTTTTCTCTAATACAGAAATAGATTGACTTAATAAGATCAAAAATAATATAGACAATCTATTTCATACTTAAAGACCAACAGCACCCAAACTAAAATCTGCTTCTAACCCATAAAGCCGAATCCCAAACCTCATACTAAACCCAATCCTAAATCCACCCTAATAGAATAAAGTTCTTATTGATTCGAAGCAGTAACGATCATCATAAGATTTTTGCTTCAGATCCGGAAGCGGAATGTATGCAAGCTTAATGCCATATGACCGAATGCTATAACGCGAGAAAAGCGGGAAATGAAAATGGGAAATGAAACGAAGGGGGATTTCCTTCTTTTTTACAATTGTGTGGTTGTGACAAGTTTGATAATGATGTAGTTGCTTGTTTCGTTTGGAAGACTCAAACGTGAAAGAATTTTCGAGTGGAAAACAGAAGAAACTGCCATATCTGTCATCAAGAAAAAGAGACAATATTGAATTGTCGTTTGATGTAATGCCACAGATGTTGTCACTTGTTTACCATGACCACGAATATTCCAATGTCTCTTCTCAGTTCAGAATAGGCTATGTAAGTAAGGTTCCGTTTTAATGCCGTTATTAAAAAGAGAAGAATAGCTCCCAAGCCAACAATCGAATGGCAATTCAAACGGGCTAAGAGAGGGCTAAAACCTTAAGCCTCCCAAAATTGTCCATTATTTTCAAAATCTCGTTTCCAACTTTTAACTTAAAAGCAGTTTTCCGTCTTCCATCATGTAATATTATGAAGCAGTCAGCACCCCGACATTTACTCATAATTCCAGACCCCAGTTTACACTATTTTACTCTAAAGACTCCACACTGCAAATATTTGGGCCTGCTTGTCCCCAGGCAGATATTAAAACAGGAGATTAAGTGCCTAATTATGTTACACACAGTAACTGAAACGAGTTCATAAAAAGGGATACATCAAAACACTTCCTCGAAAACGAAATCGACGGAATACTCAAATTCTCTCAGCGAGAGAGAGAGAGAGAGAGAGAGAGAGAGAGAGAGAGAGAGAGAGAGAGAGAGAGAGAGAGTGTGTGTGTGTGTGTGTAAAGCCATATAAAGCAAACAAAATGTATCAGATTTCTGAATAAATGAGGGTACAGATATATGTACATAAGATAGTGTTCGAGGGTTTGGCCTGGAAGTAACGATTCCATCAAAGAGATAAAATACTTGCGTAGATTAAAATTTTTTCTTGGGTTGGCAAATAGCTTTGATTATGTGTGTGTGTGAGAGAGAGAGAGAGAGAGACAGACAGAGACAGAGACAGAGAGAGAAGGAAGGAGAGATAAAGCCTGTGCGCGCGTGTGATTACTGAAAATAAAGATATATTAATAAATATAAACTTAATTTTCTAAAACATCTATCTATCTATCTATCTTCAGAGATGAATGAAAATTTATCTTAATGCCAGTAAAACATTTTCAATCCTCAAAACACACACACACACACACACACACACACACACACACACACACACACACATATATATATATATATATATATACATAATCGTGTGTGTGTGTCCGTGTGTGTGTGTCTGCGTTTCTGTGTCTGTATGTGTGTTTATTTTGGTATATACGCCCAATTATACATGTATAAATATGAAGCTAATACCCCTTTAATCAACAATGTTCTTTTTCATTGAACAGTTGATAACTTAAATGATGGGTTTCTTTATTTACCCACTTCTAACTATGTTGCTTAACAATTTTGCCAAAAGAAAAATTCCAGTTATATGACCCAGAAGAGAAGGTAACCCATAGAGACGCTCAGGGTCAGATTCTTACAAATGCACTTTCATCTTTTCCTTTTTTGTATTTTCTTCTTCACCCAAATTCACTTTGTCAGTATTAAAAATCAAAATTTTAGGTTTTTAAAGACTACATTTTTCTTTGATAATGAGGCAAAGATTTTTTTTACAAATATATGCATAGAAAACTCGAAAAAATCCAAGAACATAAATTTGGAAATTTTTTTTGCTCTTTTAAATGCTATATTTTACTTGTGGTAAACCTATAAAATTCCACGAAGGCGTTGAATGCTATTTACAGGTTATTGACCCGATGGAAATCTGATCTATCCTATAAAATAAAAAGGGAATTTCGAGTTTCTATATCCATACTACGTGGACGCTAAGAAAACGCATTGCGGAAAAGCTGGATGGAAGCTACATAATCATACTACGCACTGTCTTGAACAATTTCCTAGAACCGACACCCCCCCAAAAAAAACAGCAGCTCTACAGGCACTGACCTCTCATATCACAAACCATTCTAGTAAGACAAAGAAGTCATACGAAGCACTGCTGGAGAAGCATGGACGAACTTATAAGCTACGTTCCCTTATGGACTCCAGCACATGAACGGCCACAAAAGACTTACATAGATCAGTTCTGTGCGGACACAAGATGCAGCCTAGAAGACCTGTCAGGTATGATGGATGATCGGGATGATTAGTGAGAGAGAATCAGGAAATTCCGTGCTGCCAACACGACTTGATGGTGATCACAAATGAAGTTCAACCACTGTACATATGTATTTACGAATTTATATAATAAATGCACAATAGCTGCACATACGTCTGCACTAATGCAAACACGCATACACACGCTTGCCTATATATATATATATATATATATATATATATATATATATATATATATATATATATATATATATATATACGTATTTGCTTTTCATCTATCATAGCTAAGGACGGAAGCCAGTAATCGGATGATATTTCTCTCACTAATTAACTGACAGGCAAAAAATAAAAAAATAAAACAATAGAAAAAAAGAGAAAAAAACGATTTAATGGATTTTTGTTTTCCATTGATTTGTTGAGAAAAGCATACATAATAAATGCTTCGCTCACTTATTTGAATAACAATATCGATTACTGGGCTTTTCTAACTGAAAAAGATTAGAAGAAATCACACAATTACAACTGTTAAAATAGCTCGAGTCAGTGTGGAAGTAAGAAAGAAACCGGAAGCAACATAACTTGTACACATATCTGAAACACAGATAGATAGATAGATAGATAGATGTAAGAGAAAAGAATGTTATAAATAGAGCTTATGATAACAATATATGTTGCGTAGAAAATAGTTTCAGAGTTAAAGCTTTCTAATTTTCAAAACTTAAATGAAGATTTTATTGACCTCGAGACATATGCTCAGACATATGTTAATAAATCTAGGCGAATCAATGAAAAACAAGAAAAAAAAAGATGAAACCATCTTCAATAATTTTAATCGGTAGCTTTTGTTAAATCACGTGATTGTGCAAGAGTACTATCCTCCACTCTTACTAGACTTAACGTTCTGTGACATTTTTGAGTTCAATACACTAAAAATCCATCGCAAACAGTTAGATTTGAAGAACTGGAGGGCATTAGAAATTCGACGGTGCACACACACACACACACACACACACACACACACACACGCAATATGTACATATATATTTGTGCGTGTGTGTGTGTGTGTGTGTGTGTGTGTTGCGTGAGTATGTGCGTGTGAGTGTGAATATACACTGTCGAATTTCTTATAAGTCTTCTAATTCTTATATAGATATATAAGTACTGATATATATATAAATGATTGATTGATTTATTGATTTTAACGGCTTGTTTAACCGCTCATGGTTACTTCATTTAAAGCAAATAAAGAATGATGTTTATATGTAATTTTTGTGTAGTTTTTTCTAAAGAAATTTTGTACACGGTCCTATCAAATACAAATAATTTTTAAACTGATCTATTTGACCTAAATGGAGAGGTCTATGCTGGAACTGTAGATAATTCGACAGTAGAGCTAAGTAAAGGATTTGATCTCATTGAGTATAAAGAGCAGAAGCTTCGTTGGGCCGGACATATTCCAAGGTTCCTTGACAGCAGTTGTCGAGTGGCACCCGAGAGACCGGGAACGAGTCCTCAGAAAATCTCTATGACAATGGAAAGATGAAATTGTCAAGCAATTGGGGCCAACATGGAGTTAAAGGACGAGATCATAAAATGCATTGTGGTCAGCGATGTTAAAAACATCAGACAGCCTGGCAAATACAGGGATTATTTGTAGACATAGATTTTTCTAAAAATCGATGTCGTCCAAAATTATTTACCCCTCCTTCTAATGAAAATTATCAAATAATATCATTATATGACCCGTTCATTTTTTAAATATGTATAAAACCCTTTTGTGTTTTTATGTCAATTCTTTTAAATTCATTTTTTCATCATTTATTAAAAATACTCTCGAAATTTCATTAAAACTTTGAGGTATTACAACTTTATTTAATATTGGAGAGAGTTGAATAAATCGGATCCCAAAGTTGTATAAAGGTGTGATGTTATAGACATGTCGTGTAAAATTCAAATTAAGTAATGAGCCGTTAAGCACGTGGACAAGTCAGCAGTCTGATTGACAGCTATTGAAAACGAGGTCAATCTGAGATCGTGGTAATAATTGAATGATTTCAGTCAGGTGACAAAAACGGTTCTAGAATTAGAAATAATTTAATCGGTGAGAAACGGTCGATCCGAGTGTTTGAAGGATTCAACTTGCTCACTGATTCCCGTACGCCTAAGCGAATAATACTATGAGAAGCTTAGAAATAAAAGTAATATGTGCGCAAAAAATGTGATCGCATTTTTTTTATCGTCACAGGAAAGATGAACTTAGAGCAACTAGATATTACAACAGAAGACAACGAACAAGAACAACGATGACATCACCAGAGTGACACATGGTTCCTGACTGAAGAAGAAAGCGAAGGCAAAAGATGGACGCCGGTCGATCGTCCGAGTAAGGGCCATGAAACAGATTAATAAGAGTTATACATAAAATAACGCAATATGTGTGGCATAACCCTTGAATTGATAGACAACACTAAGATTTGGCACAAGAAAGGTAAGGTTTCCTCCCAAAGAATACAGTGCCAACATTAGACTATGGAGGTGGTTCAATGATGATTTGGGGTTGCTTTAGCCCAAGTGCAAATATATACAATTTGCTATTGTAACATCTGAACAGAATGACAGTAGCGGAGGTATCCGCCATAGTTCAGGGGGTGGGGAGATAAGAAATAAGATATTTGGATGAAATAATTCTAAATATATTTTAGCCCGATTCCATGGATACAGAAATATGAATTAGGTATAAATACACGACAAAGAGAGTTTTATATATAAAAAATTGACCAGTTTCCGTAATCTTTTTTTACATTATATTTCTTGTTCTTCTATTGCTTGTAGATATGCTGATTTCTTTTTCACTATTTATTCTTAGGCATTCGACATATAGCCAGCCAGATGAATAAACATTAAATTGATTTCGTTCGTCCTATCATATCCGAGGTCAAAAATATATTTTTGTACTCCATATCACAATCTTTGATGCATTTCGGTTGGCCAGTAATGGAATATGTTACCATTTGATGACCTCTAAACTTTTCTCATGGCCGTGATTTTAGGATAGAACAACACATAAAAAGCATAGAGTTTAGCTTGATAGTAAATATATAGAAAAAATAGCTACTTTGAAGTGAATAGAATGAGATAAGTAGACATATAAAGCTTGAAATATATACTTAAATATATAAAACATATAAAATACTAATTGATAATTATTAATTAAATGGTACATTTGAAAACAGAATGAGGGAACGGCCGGTTATTTGAGTGCCTAAATATTTAGTTGATTTCAGAAATCGAGGAGACACACGCATAAACACACAAACGCAGGGTCGTGTATATATATATATATATATATATATATATATATATATATATATAACCAAGTGCAACAATTTTGAAAATTTTTATCTATTTTTCAGAGGTTAATGCCACTGTAATACCAGGTTTTTTGTATATTAGCGCAAAAAGGAATATAAAACAATTTTCGGAACAATATGTGATATACAACAAATTTGACTGGCGAATTATGCAAAACAGGAAAAAACAAAATTCTACATAAAGTAGAAAATATCATTTTAGATTGATGGGTTCGTAAATATAAGTAATTTACATAATTATTTTTTCGGTGAGGTTTTCTAAACTATTTATTCAGGCAAAGAACATCACGTGGTGCATAGAGTGTCAACATTGTTGTTCTTACGTTACCAACACGATGGCGAAGCCAAAGAAGCTTAATGTTGACGTGAGAGAGAGAATTAATAACTTCCATAAGTCGGGAAATAGTTACAGCATTATTTCAAACCGGTTAGCTATCCATAGATCTATGGTACAGTTCTTTTTTGATAACCTTATATATTTTGGAAAACCTTATCTTCTTTTGGAACCCTTACCGTGTTTTTTTTTTAATTACCTTTTTGGAAAACCTTATCTTTTTTAAAAACCTAATCGTTCTTTTAAAACCTTATCTTCTTTGGAAAAACTCTTTTTGCGCCAAATTTTCCGTACATCACTAAAATGTACAGAAGATTTAGCGCAAAAAAGATAAGGTTTTCTTCCCAAAGTACCCCGTACAAACATTAAAACATGGAGGTGGCTCTATGCACGGGATAATCAACTGTAATAAGAGGAATAATGAAATCTAAAGACTATATAAAATTTTGGATGGAAATCTACAACTGCCAGTGCTAATTCTTCATCTTGGTCGGCGATTTAATATAAAACAAAATAAGTCTAAATCAGTGACTTGGCGGTTTCCGAAAAAGAAGACTACACTTTTGCCATGTCCTTCTATGATTCCTGATTTGAATACAACAGAAAATCTACGGCAAGAATTGAAACTTTCAATAAATCGTTGGTTATCAAAAAACCTTCAAGAATTAGAAAGAATAGAAGAAATCCCAGAAAAGACATGTTCAAATCTCATGAAAAACTTTAGAAAGTAATTACAGCAGGTTATAGAGGTAAAAGGAGATACTTTTAATAATTGACATGAAAATTGTTGAACTTTTCAATTTTTCATACTGTACGAAAATTTTTTGACTTTTCCTCTTTTATTTTTTTCCTTCTCATGTTTAGTAAATTTCCCCCATTCTTCTCAAAACTGAGTTCTATATTTCTTTTATGTACTCAATAAATAACCAGACATCTTACAAACATTAAATTCTAAGAAATGGATCATAATATTCAATATTCATGGGTGGACTAACAATTCCGTCTTTGACACACACACACACACACACATATATATATATATATATCATCATCATCATGTCGCGCAGGTAGCACGGATATCCCTGACCCTCTCTCGCCACTCCTCCCTATCGTTCATCGCCCTAGGTAGGTATTCTGGACAACATCCCGTATCCTCACATAGCTGCTGAATGTATGTTCGTGCTGGTCGTCCTGCTTTTGCACGGCCATGTGTGGGGGTCCATAAGAGTACATCTCTTATGAGTTCGTCCCTGCTTCTCCAGCAGTGTCCCGCATGTCTGGTTCGTCTAACTTGAATAGTTTTCGTGATAGGAGGCAGGTGGCCGTACAGTTGGTGTCTTGTGGGGTGTTGCCGCCAGGACTTGTTCAAGATTGCACGCACCTTTCTTGTGTAATTGTCGTCTAGCTTTTTCTCCAGCCGTTTTGTTAGCGTCCATGTAGTGCACCCGTATAGCAGTATCGATGTGACCGCTGCCTGGAAGAAACTGCGTTTCATTTTATCGGTTAGGTCTGATTTCCATATAATCGATAGCCTATTGATAGCTGTCCATGCTTTCGTTAACCTCGGTTCGATGTCCTTTTCGGTTGATTCGACACTGATTCCTAGGTAAGTGAATTTGTCTACTAGTTTACGAGGGGGTTCCTTCTAGAGTGGAGATGTCCCCCGTTTGATTATAGCACATATATTCCGTTTTGTGTGCATTAACATAGAGGCCTATGCCTGCGGCTGCTCGTTCCAAACTATGCAGTAGTGTTTCGGTTTGGTCGGGTGTATTTGCCAGTATCGCTATGTCATCGGCGTAGTCGGCGTCGGTAATTGTTCTTGTGGGGTACCTTCTGCTTCTTTTTATCGTCAGCTCGAAGCCATTCTCTCTGATTTTATCAATCGATGTTCTAAGTACGTAGTCTAGACAAATGATAAAGAGGTACGGAGCCAGCGTGTCCCCTTGTAGTACTCCTGCTACAATGTCGAAGTATTCTGTGTCTCCATCTGGTGATCGTACTTTTACTTTGGTGTTTCTATAGAGAATCGTTATTGCTGCTCCGGTTTCTTTAGGTATGCCGTACGCTAGTAGGATTTGTTCCATCTTTCCTCTGTGAATGGAATCGAAAGCCTTGGTAAAGTCAAGAAATATTAATGTCGCTTGTAGGTTTTTTGCCCGTACACCTTCAAGGATTCTACGGATGGTTAATATTTGTGAGGTCGTGGATCTATTTCTTTGGAAGCCATTTTGGTTTTTCCTAAGTATGTTGTCGATTTTGGGTTCTATGTGGTTTCGTAGTAGGGCATTGTAGATTTTGGCTGCTATGGATGTAAGTGTTATGCCTCGGTAGTTTTTGGCTAATCCGAGGTCCCCATTTTTAGGGAAGGGGAGTATGCATCCCTCCATCCATCTATCTATCTATCTATCTATCTATCTATCTATCTATCTATCTATCTATCGGATTTTGATTGTATACTCTGTTGCAGTGTTGGAGTAGTATGTAGTCGAATTGTCTGGTCTTCCATACTTCTGGGGGAATCTCGTCCAGCCCTGCAGCTTTCCTATTTTTAATTTTTCTGAGAACCGCGTCGAGTTCTTCTTGTGTGAACGGTCCTAGTCTAATGTCTAATTATTTACTAATTATTCTGGTGATTGGTTAATGTTTTACGTCATTGATATATATATATATATATGTGTTTGTGTCTTGCATAGGTGATTTGCATATAGTTGTGTTGGTACGAGTAAAATCTGTCTGACTTTTTTGATTAGCTGGTTGAAATAGAATGGTGCATCAGTGTCCGATAAAATATCCGAACATCACTTCTTAGTTTTCGGATTCTCCGAGACTCGTTGCCTGACAAATGTAAAAGAGCACAGTCAAACCTATTATCTACCTATAACTCGTGGGAGTGGAGAAATTGATGGATTTTTGTCTTCCCCAAAACCACTAGCGTCAAGTGAGACACAAGCAGCCAAGTCGGGCATTTTAGCTCTACTTGCAATTATAACCGTTACGATACACGTGGTTACAAACACACACACACACACACAAACACACACTATATATATATATAACTATATATATATATGTATATATATATGCACATATAAATATGCATAAATATACTCACACGTCTATGTATACACACACACACACACACACACACACACACACACACACACACACATATATATATATATATATATATATATTCAATTATAAAAAATTCAACAGCATATATGTTCATTTCAGAACTTTTAATCCTTCCCACGTATATATATATATATATATATACGTGGGATTGATGAAAAGTTCTTAGGCTGAAAAGAACATATGATGATGTAATATGTGCAGTTGAATTTTTTATGATTGAATCTAAGCACTACAACACCGATGGAAGCGTGTAGAAGCAAGAGAGACGATCTTGAAAAATTTACCTTATTTGTCCCCATTCTATGTAAATGTCTTGGTTAGCCTATTAACATTTTAGCTGACCTTCGTATGCATATAGACACATATATATTCACACATACATACACATATATATACACACATATTCACACATATGCACACACATCTATGAATATGTATGCATATATATAATAAACTGTTATCTCATTTTTACTTGTATATATATATATATATATATATATATATATATAGAGAGAGAGAGAGAGAGAGAACAACGGACAGGTAGATATAGAGATAAAAAGAGAATGAGAGTGATAGATATGTAGATTGCTAGATAAATATTTGGTTGAAAATACTCATCAGTGCCATAGTGTTTATCAAGATCTTCTTGCAGATTAATATTATATTGATTTCTATCCTGACTTGTGCCTCAAACGAGTGGCCATGTTTTAGACAAATGTAAGATTTGTAAAAGCTGTATTCATGCTTAATTATCTGAATATATATCGATACAAATGAACTAAATCTGATAGATAATATAAGAATGAGTAAAAGCGAGAGACAAAAGGAAAGAGACAACACATTAGTAGATTGAAATATTTTGATAGATATGATAACGTGTAAATCTTTGTGACAGTGAACAATTTCAAAATACTTATTAGATTTAGCTTTAACACAACTAATTATTATCTAAATTCCCGTAAGGTATATAGCAATTTCCATTCAAATAAAAATATATCAAAAGCTCGAAATAGATTTGAGTAATGTTTCATGTTGACCAGAATGATAAGAAGTCTACATTGAATCAATAGTATAACGAAAATATTCATTGGATCATCAGGTGAGTGGTTTTGTTTAATTTGATTTGGCTTAGTTTAGTTTGGTTTGGCTTAGTTTAGTTTGGTTTGGTTTAGTGTTAGGACATAACAACCATTTTAGGTTATCTAATGCCAAATCCCTTTTATAGATATATATTAACTATATGATCTTTTAACACATTTTCTAGAGAGCATTTTTAAACGAGCCCGAGCTCATTTCTTTTTGCACAGTTAAATAATTTTACTCAGAGTCAAATAAGCAAACAGTTCTATTTCAAACAATTTAGTTTAGCATGTCAAAATAAATAGTTCTAAACATTGCTATGTATCACTAACAATTCAATTAGACATCATTCATTTGCTTACACACAGTTAGATGTTCAAACAATTCATTTCAAACAATTCATTTTAGCATAAGCATACGGTTTTTGTTTATACAAAGTTAGATATCAAAACAGTTCTATTCTTAACAATTCAGTTTAACTTAAGTACACAGCTTGAATGTCAAACAGTTCTCTTTTGCCCACTGATAGGATTCTATCAGGTGTTACTACTCCGTGCCAGAGCGGACCTAGGAGAGATGGCAATAAAGGGGTACTCCGCATTCCCCAAATCTTTACTGAAGACCCAGCATCAGATTGTTAAATGTCATATCCAGGATACTCAATGTGGAGTATTACCCCTTTGCAGAGATGTAGTCCGTGTATTCTGCAGGCCAAGCCAACTGAGCCACCAGTTATTGGTGGTGATACAACAAAATCAGATAACCCTTATATAATCAAGAAAATGTGAAACTTAAATTTGTGAGTTCGATATTGATGGCATAATCGTTTTTGTTTTTGAACTTCGAAATTTAGACAATAAAACTTACCCTATACAAAACCCCAACACGATCATTATTCTAAATCAATCTCATCTTTAACCTTTAACTCTAAATTCAATCTTAATCCTCGCATAAACCTAAATTAGGCTGTTCTTTTTGGTGGAATTGAGCAGGTGCTGTTATAGGGTTGAAATTTCTGGTATCCATTTCTGCTGTGTTTTCCGTTTTGTCCGAGAACAATAACACTGCTGAGTAAGATAAGCAAGATCTCTACTTTAATCCCAACCCAAATAATTTTTTGTGTATGTGCGTGCGAGAATTCAAAATCGATTTTTTATTACAAATAAAATGCACACAAACTACATAGGTATTCTTTTGTGAGCAAGTGATGGGTTTGAATGAAATTTTTATTGCGAAATCACCATATTCGATGAGTATAAAAAAGATCGGTGAAATAACTGACACGTTCCCCATATGTGATGTTGACAAATTTAACGAAATTCAAACTGGAATTTTTCCGCATGAATCAGGTTCATTAGTTATAATTTGACAATCATTTGTTTCGCTAAATTCAACGCTTCTTTACTGATTACTATAAGGCTGACTCTGATTACGCTTTAGTAATAGAAAACCAGGGAAATTCTTTCATGACTGAATAAGAAAGCTATGATTCTACATTGGTAAAACTTTTCAGAAAAAATCCATATTTTACACACACACACACACACACACACACACACACACACACACACACACACACACACACACACACGTGTTTGTGCGTATGTGTGTGTGTATGTGTGTGTGTTGTGTATCTACGTCGGTGTTGGATGTATAATAGAAAAACTCAACTGATCATCATTTGGCTATAACAAATTTATTTCAGCTAGACACTCCATATAAGAAAATAATCTCTTCAGATTGACATCAAACAAAAGAGAAAAAATTATAAAAACATTCTTTAATGGATTCTTACGAGTTAGAAAGAAAGAAAGAAAGAAAGAAAGAAAGAAGGAATGAGGTGGGTGACAAAAAGATATGGGCTTGCAGTTGGTGTCTAAACAAAATGTAATGTCTGGTGTCCGTATCCTGATCCATTTAAAATAATTTTTAACAAGAGTCACAGAACCTACAACAACTGAACTCTTTTCAATACGTTAACCTATTTTATTTTAAGAAAAAAATTTTTTTTTATTTATCTATTTTTCGATTTGTTTTTTTTTATTAAGGAAAACATGGTGATAAATACGATTACTAATATAAAACTTACCTTTTCTTTAAATTATTTTAGGGTTTTATCTGATTTCTGTTTAAGATTGAAATTTAGTTTTTATCTAATTTCTTTATATTTTACATATATTTTATTTTGAATACTGCCATTCTATTTACCATTGAAATCGTTAATATCTTTTTAATAATTGATCATTAATAATTATATCACTAATAACAAAATGCAACTGTTATAACAATTATGGCTAATTCATTTATTATTATTTTACTCATTAGAGCGTTTTTCATTTTAGCGTTCATCTCACTAATATCTTTGAAAAGGGATGACAAATTTTTCTCGCAGGGATGGGTAAGAAAGTAAGGCTGATTGATCTTTATAGCGTTTCTTGAACAACCAGTTTAGGAAAAGGATAAGCCTATCTAAAAACGTCATGTGCTGGCATTGAAAGGTAAAGCCCATTGTTCGTCAATTTAAAAGATCGTTGGGAGATGAGCCTGAGTCCTGACCTAGATTGAGATAAAGGTTGATAGAAGGGAAATGAGGATATATATATATATATATATATATATATATATATATATATATATATATATATATATGTGTGTGTGTGTGTGTGTGTGTGTAAAATCAATAGATTTCTATACTAAAAGAAGGCTAATTTTTGTGTAAAAAATCGGCTCGAGAAGCTGTAAATTTTGTATCTGTATTTTTGCATTTATTGATCAATCAGCACTTTCGTGATGGTTTTAAAATTTCTTTAAGATTCGGAGATAAGAATACTAGACTTGACGCGAAAACTTTGAAAGCTCAAAACCCAAAATAATTTAAGAATATTTTCCCTACTCGAATGTTAAAGAGGCAAAATTTTAACCAATTATCGATAATTTTTTTTCTTATTTCGTGACTAACTCAATGGTATAAATAAGCAAAAAAATTGATGTTTCTTCAGTATGTATGGATTTGTATATACTTACTCTACTACCAGCGAGTATAGAATTTTATTTCATAACTACACAACCTTTTAATTTATTTTTTTCGTGTTATTATCTATGTTCTTTTTTTTCAAGAACTTTTTTTATTTCAACATTGCTTAACTAACTTAATATTTGGGGAATATGTTAGTGTTTATATAGATTTAGTAATACTGGTGTTACAGAATAAGTTTGGGGATAAAAATACCAGCAGCGCCTGCATATACTTTAAGGCATAAAAAGTATATCTCTTATATAGTGACACACTTACATGACGAACTTTTACAAACACGAAATATATTCCATCTGATTTAGCCATTTCTTTCCCCAATCTTAACTTTATCGAAAATATTTACGCTGTGACCAAAATTTTCTTTACTACAAGATAAGATTGTGTAATTTTTATTTTTCAGCAAACTTTTCACTCACGTTGGAAAAACAAAAATACATGAATTAGTTGATCGGTTTTTTTTCAATTATATACACTTTGTCCACCATAAACACAAACACACACATACACACACACCCACAACAACAACAACAACAACATGCACACACACATGCATTTTTTATAAAATATTTCAAAAAGTATTTAAATAAATTCCTCAGTATGTACTGTTTACGGTAACATAATCAGTGTAGCTCTATTAGAACTAGAAGCTAAGAATGTGGACTTGGTAACCATCATCAAAACTTGGACTCATATCAGGCTGTTAGAAATCCTATTATTAGATCAATTTTGGGGGTGGATAATTTGAAGAGCTGTTGAGACCTTCCATGAGATCCTGCGCATTCGTTGTCGTGTGAAAGTCATGGCATTAATACAGTGTACTTTCTCATTCTTGAGACACCTAACACACACACACACACACACACACACACACACACACACACACACACACACACACACACACACACACACATGTATATATATATATATATATATATATATACACGTTTAATCTGTAGTTTGTATTCTATCTAAACAGTAAAACGTTTTGTTAGGACACTAACATGCAGTGAGAAAAAAGAATTTGTTTTAGGTTTTATCATGATCTAGGGCCAGTAACTGAGCACACATGGAGACACACATACATACATAGATGTATAGTATAATATTGTATATATATGTATATATATATTATATGTATACATATGATATATATATGCATTATAGACATAAATTATATAATTTGTTTAAATATATATAGTATAGATGAATAATCCCTATAATATATATATATATATAATATATAATATACATATAAACATCTATCACAAATATGTATAAATCTGTAAAATGTATGTATAAATATATATGATATACATCATATATGTTACACACACACACATACACACACACACATATATATATATATATATATATATATATATATAGTATGATGTAAACCGTATGTATTGTCTATATAATATCATAATGTATATATATATATATATATATATATATATATATATACATTGTCATCCACATAGAGACTGTTTCATTTTATCACAACTCTTCAGTGTGGATAGACACGTAGGACGCTTGAAGCTAGGATCGAAACCCGCCCAACTTTACGTAAGACTTAATATCAGACAGCTCAGCGAACGAGCGTACCCCGTCAGCTAGGTAATTATAAGGTATTAAGTTGTTGCGTTTGTTTGTTTACATTTTATATCATACCGGATACGAGAGTGCTCAATTCGTTCGAAGAGCTTTGCATTATGTGAGCCTCAATCGTAAATTCCTTTGCCATAGTGCTCAACCCCCATTGGGAGCATAATATAATAAGGTATATCAAATAATCTCTTTAATATATATATATATATATATATATATATATATATATATATACCCTTTAATATTCACACTTGTGTGTGTGTTTGTGTGAGCATTTACTTAACCATTATGCATTGACAATTTTCTATTGTTCTCTGGAATTGCTTCTATTTTATCATTGATTGATTTCCTTATTTGCCACGTTTTCATCGTTTCCTCTTTCGTTTAACTATTCTTCAGATCTTTCCTTAATTTTCCATTTCTTTTCTATCACATCTTTAATTTGCTTTGCAACCGTTTTACTATTTACTTTATTTTCTACAGCCCTTCCTACCCTAATAACATTTCTTGCTTTCTTTCCATCTTTAATAAAATCCTTTACTCGTTTAATATATTTAATCTCCGCCATCTGTGACGGCAATGCGATTGACTTGACGGATTACATATCTGGAAGGTAGATCTTAAGTAATTGCTGTCACTCTTTCCTGAGTAGAGAGATTTAATCAATAAAAACACTAAACAGATGTTTGTTCGTTTATACATTCACATATTCTTCAGTCTTCGTTGTCTACTTGTCAGTTTAGACTTGCAAACGGCCATGTATGGAGACATATACACAAATGTAATTCCGTTTGATCAGAAAATAATCTAGTCATATAATCGTACATATATCATAGCCATATTTTGTCTGTAAAAGTTGTCTTCATTCATGGAAGCAAAGTGTATTTTGCTTTCTAATTTGCAATCCTTTTTGTTTTACCGTGAAATAATCTATGTAAATTACTATGGTCTTTATAAGTTATATTTTCTTCCAGTAAAAGCATTAACAGTACTTTTCGGTACAAATTCATCATTCCTAATTTAAAGATCAATGAAAAAACGAATAAGAGTATGTGTATACTTTGTCATGTAAATGCAATAGCATCATCACATTATTATTTGTTAATCATGTCGTCAGTAGAAGATGATTTAATTCTACTTGTGTCAACACTGAATGTCCAGTAAATATTTTCAATATGTTCAGTTAAATCGGAATGGCATATTAATAATATCCAGGTTTCATACTACGTTCTCAGCAAACTATTTCTTACTTTCTCTCGTCATACACTATGCATGGCTTTGAATACGCTATTTTTCCAGCAGAGGGGTAAGACCCATCCCATTAAAAAAAACAAAAAAAAAACGATGCCCTAGCTATGACACTTAACTGCATCTCATGGGGAGGTCTCTGTTCTGGAGATCTGGGAAATGGGAAGTACTTCTTCATTGACATTACTCCTAGTTTGACCCTCACCCAGAGTAAAAGTACCTGTTTGGGTGTCATTATGCGTCAAATAAGTCTGTTCAAAGAGTATTTGCATTCCATTTTATAGTGTGCACAACAAATTCTTAGGAAACAACAACATGAAAAAATGTTAATATTAACGCCCAATCAACATATTCCCATAAAATCTAGGCAGAAGATAATATGTGTTGAAATACCGTTAAAATTAATCACTTAATCTCAGTAGTCCCGTTGCCTTATTTTGGATGTGAAGCCCATTTCTCTCCAGATTTATTCTAAGTTTTCTTTCTCTAAGATCGGTTGCTACACCAAAGTTAAAGAGGCCAGGGTGCCCTACTATATACCCATAACTGGATGGAAGAATGATTGGAATCATATTTCCTCAGAGAATTAAATCTATGCTAAATGCAAACAAACAGCCTCGTTCAGTATTTAAACTCAGGTAGTTCAGTCCTCTCTCTACGATGATTACCACGAGTAACACTTTTATAATAAATCAACATGGCGTGTTGAAAACACGGAGTTTCTTAACACTCTTTTGCAGTCCGTTCAAATGGTCCACTGCTCCTGGTAGGTTTTCCAGATTGCATCCAATGTTGGTAGAGTGCTGATATATGTAAATTTTTGCTGGTGGGCTAACACTGGTGTGTCCATGTGTTGGAGTCCATCGGAGAAAGTTTCTTATGAGTTTTTTCTTACTTCTCTAGCAGTGCCAAGCATATCTTATTCTCTTTTCCTTGGACAGTTTCTGAGATGACAGGTAAGTGGTCATACAGCTGCTGTTTTTTTTTTAAAGCTTCTCGGATTTCTTCAAAATATGTAATATTCTCGTGAAGTTTCCATCCAGCTTTATTTCTGTGTGTTTCATTAGATTCCATTTTTATATTTTACTTATTTTGGAAAAAATATTCATAAAGTAAAAAATAAAACCGATTTGTGATAAAATGTGCAAGACACTATCGCGTATTGTTTTATTTGCACACAGTCATATCTTATCCAGTAACTCTACTTAATGCTAATAATCTATATCCATTTATATAGTGTGAAGTAACTGTTGTATATGAATGAAAGTTCATATCCTTTAGTAAAGAATGGAGACTGTTAAAAAGACCAAACATTTTTACCCACACATAAATTTTGATTCATGTGTGGCTCATCATTACAAAATTACTTTACATCAAATCCTGACTTGGTACGAAGTCAGTTAAATACCACAGAATCATCATGCCTTCACACGAACTCACCTGACATTAGAGATATTAAGATGTTCACTTGGTCTTCGGGAGCTTTCCTCCCAGGCAATGCCAGCTTTGTAGGGTTGAGTTTATAACTAAGTGCCTGAGACGCCCCAATATAGGGAATGAAGACGAAACCAAGCATTTTTTTGATTAATCACGCATGAGTCTCGATCCTCAAATAAATAGACCTCGTGTCTAATACTGACTTCCTAGGAAGTCGGTTAAATACCACAAATGTGACTTTACTGAATTATACTTTTTACCATCAAAGAATGTAAGACAGTGCATGACTTGTCTAGATTAACAGCAGAATGTCAGGCATATTTTGAGACCGTGATTGTGTCTTGAGAAAAACTAAATATTGTTCTGTGTAGCATAATAATGCTTAAAATTAAAACCAACCTGTAAGGATGGTTTGGTTTCTTTGTTTAATGGCATATCAACCTTTGTAGGTTATCTAATGCCAAAGCCATTCTCCTAGAAGAACAGTAGTGTCACTATTTAACCCATAGCTGGGAGGATAAGCGGGTTCATACCTATCCCAATAGTATTCAACCGAAAGTGAACGTAATAGCGCGACTGGAGTTCGAACTCGCTAACAACGATTCTGCAGTCCATCGCTTTAACCATTACACCACGTGGTCACACCCCAGTAAGGATGGTTATATTACGAATGAAGGAAGATCGAGATAGAAAGGTAATAAGAAAAATTATGATGCATTTTTCATCTCTTACCAAAAGCATGAATATACTCGAGAATGTTGATAATTAAAACAATTTCATGTGAGATATTCTTGAACGTCACAGTAGAAATCTTTGTTTAATGGCATATCAATCTTTGTAGGTTATTCAATGCCGAAGCCATTCTCTAAGAAGAACAGTAGTGGTTTTATATAACCATAGCTGGGAGGACAATGGGATTCATACCTTTCCCACAGGTATTTCCCCGTTAGTGAACGTAATAGCGCAACATTTTATTTTTCTGTATATTCTTTCCCTAAAAGCATCTGGGAACATAAATATAACTATTCGAATTTGATAATTTCTCAACACTTACACTTTCAAGTATTCCAAACAACAATAATTTGCAAGTTTCAGGTCACAAATAATAATCCTTAGTAAGCAAATATAGCATCAAGTAATTATTCTAAGGATCAATAGATATTTGTAAATGTTTGATTGTAAGCGTAACAATATTTCTAAAGACTCATTTCAATGATTTTTTTTTATCGTAATTTTTCCTACTTGTCGATAATAATCATTCGTTTGCACATAGATATATCGTATAAAACATTCCTATCGAACGATAATAATTTTCAGACCGAGATGATTGATATATGGGACCGTAACAGTTACTCCAAATATTAGATAGTGGATATGGGATTAATGGTAGCAAAAGGAGCACTCTACACACCCTTGAGCCTCGGCATTGGATGCAGATTAGTATCGTTCCCAAAAATGTTTGTATAATGTTTTCTACATAAATAAAGTTGACTATCTCTGTGTAGCCTGGACCAAAAAAAAGCTGCAATTTGGTACGAAGAAAAAAAATCACTTTTTTCATCTATTTTATTCTGTTCATATCATATCAAACAATAATCGACCTCAAAGAAAAAAAAAAATAGACAAGCTGACACATTGAGTTTTCTTTCTTTTTCCTGTGACCGTCATTCACTTCCGCTTCAAACAGCATCAAGTTTTTTTTTTATTTCCGAAACCATTTTACAAAAATTGAGGAAAAACAAAACATTTCGTTTTTGCTCAGTTTGTTTATTCACGTCTAGAATGAAACTGAATCTTATTTGATTCTTAAAGTTTAGTATTTCACATCTCTATTGTTTAACATATTTTATTTTAATTTAAATAAATTGAAATATACATATTTTGGCTATTTACGACACGAAAAAAAAAAAACCGAAAAAATGCAATAATAGAATTAAGAAAAAATAAAATTAAATTGCAAATATTGTTGCAAATGATGTTTCTGAAAATTGAAAATTGTTTTTCTCTAATTTTTATACGGGCGATAAAAGAATACATTTTTAGTATAATATTTTTCAGTAAGTTAAAAAAAAATTCTTTCAACAATTTTAAGCGTAAAATGCTTTAATTAAAATGGAAAAAACATATCATGACGTAATTTTTTTTCTAAATATATCAATTTAGTAAGATAAAAATATTTTGTTTTTAATATTTTAAAAGCCGCTAATTTTTTTCCTTTTAGGCCCTTTCAACTTGAAATCGCTAAAAAAGATCGTTAAGCAAACTTTTATTCATTTGATCAGTTTTAACAGAATGCATTCATGAAAATGAAAAATTATTAAAATTAAAATTAAAAAAAACACATTAGTAATTTATAAATACGCTATCACATTTTTAAAACGTGAAGAACATTCTCTTTTAACTTGTGAAGTTAAATCTTTGAAATATTATCAATTTGATTGTAATAAATATTGCCGATCCTCCAATTACTTTCTGATTAAAAGAGAAAAACACATTATTATAATTATAAGTATTATACATTTATATGTAAAAGTAACACAGGAAAAAAGACATCGTAGCGAGATTTTTATAGTTAGTTTTACTCATCTAAATAAATATAACTTTAAATTATCAATTCATTATTGATTTGTTTTCTGCATAAATATTTTTCAGTGTTTTAAATTGTGAGATATTAACGAGTTAATCGTAATACTATCAATAAACACTCGATACAATGTGCTAGTTTCAGATGGTTTCTACAGTAAATTCATTAACAATATATTTCTTTTTAATATAATCCTATTCTGTCAAACGAACGTCCTGAACTGATAGTATGTACTTATTCAACCTCTCCGCTACGGGAAGGATGTGATACAAAATCAATTTTCACGTGTGTCACTAAATTAAAAGATATAATTCTATATCAAGGAATTAACGAAGAGGGTCGCTATTGGTGGGCTGTATTTGACATCCATTCGTTTTAATTCAGTCTTATCTCCGACAATCCAGTTGTACTGACAGAACAGAGGGTCTCGACGTTCTTATCCTCAGTTGAAGTTTAGTGTCATACCCATGACATCACTCGACTTTCAAACCATACTTAATCTCTTGCATTATCAATGAAATGTCTCTTTCGATGTATGAATTTATCCAACCCCTCCACCAAAAGCCAGATGCGACACAAAGCCAAGTATTTATTCAAGGATTTCCCAAGGGCATTAACATAAAATGAAAACCTCGTTCAGAATTTGAGCTTGGGTCTGTAATTTCATTTCCTACGACGATAACCGAAATATATTTGTATTCTAAATGGAGGGAAAGAGTGCCTAAAAACATCAGTGCACCAATGTAAACAAGATTTTTTTGAAGCCGCTGTGGCAAATTTTGCCTATCTCGCATAGTTTATCTATCAGCAGCAAACCTGCACCATTCAAAAAACATGTTACTGAATTTTGGTAAGTAATAACAAAATCAAAACGATATAAAAAAGAGAATTAAATTTTTGGTCTAAATACATACCACCAACATTTGCTGTGTCACTGTATATGAAATTAGTGGAGAGAATAAAATATTTTAATGTAATCTTTCAAGCAATACTACATGTGTTTCATAATTTGGTGAAAAAGTTTAAGGAAATAATTATTTCAACTAATGTTGTCTTTTAAATTTTTCTCTAGTTTTAATACTTGTTGAAATTCAACGTTTTTAATGAACTAAATCTTTTCAAATTAATTCGCATTTTACTGAATTTTCTTTTCTCCAAAACAACAATCGGTTTGCTTATTTTATTTACCATTTTTGCAAGAATGAGTGCATGAAAAAAAGGTTCAAACTTTTTTATAATTTTTTAATAATTTTTTTATAATTTGAAGTTCAAGCAGTAATCGTGAGATCACAAATGTCGATAAATATAAATAATTCTACAAATAATGTTCAAATGTTTTGCTAGTATTATTGAATAAATACATTTGGTTGCAAAAAGAGTTCCTTAATTAATATTTAGATATTTATTTAATAGAAAAATACTGATGATTTAATTCATTTAATTTACCAATGCAAACTCATTCCCACTGGGACGTTTAGTGTTATATTGACTGCACGAGCCAAATCATGTAGTAATGATAAGACGATACAGATTAAACAGATTGTTTGCGTGAAGGCCACCGAATTTTGATCAGAGGGTTTTATACTGGTATTAAGAGAAGCATGAGAAATTCGAGGTGCCTTCAATAAGTTTACATACTTTTTTTCGTAGGGGCACTTTTATTGATATTACACACATGATACTCTAGTCCCCTTCAAAGTAATCTCCTCCGGCTGCAATGCACTTGTTGTACTATTCCAAGAACATCTGGAAGGCCCCATGGAAGTCCTCTCGTGTGTACGTGTCAATGACCTTCGTCACAGCCTCTTTCATCTCCTCAATTGTCTCCTAAGGACAGCCTCTGCGTTTTTCCTTGAGCTTAGGGAATAACCAAAAGTCACAGGGAGCAAGGTCTGAACTATAGGGAGGCTGAGGAACTGTCTTCATGCCCATCTTGGTCAAATAGTCTGTGAAAAGGATCGAGTTGTGGACTGGTGTATTGTCCTGGTGGAAATGCCACTGACCTGATTTGAAGAGTTCTGGCATCTTCCGACGGAATCTCTTCCTGAACTCCCTTAAAACCTCAACATAGTATTCCTTGTTGACTGCTGTCCAGTGGGAACCCAGTGCATGTAGATCATACCAGTGCTGTCAAAAAAAGGGATCATGAAAAGTTTGTGGGTTGATTTGCTCAGTATGGCCTTCTTGGGTCTGGGAGAGCATGCTTCCACTGGGAATTCTGTCTCTTTGTTTCTGGATCATAGCTGCAGCTTTTATCGCAAGGCACCAGAGCATTGAGAACTGTGGGATCTGAATTGATCAGCTCGAACATCTCCCTGCTGTCATGACATCGTCTTTCTTTCTGATCTTCTCTAATCACCCTTGGGACAAACTTCGTGCAAATATTTCGCATCATCAGTTCCTCGCGAATAATTATGTGTACAGTTCCCACACTTTCATCAAATTGTGCTCTTATTGTCTCTATAGACACACGACGGTCCTTATCTATGAAATTCTCTATTTGGCCAATCAACTCTGGTGTATTGACTTCCTTACTCCTCCCATACCTTTCATCATCCCTCACAGACTCCCTGCCTTCCTTGAATCTCTTATGCCAGTCAAAGACTGATGCTCGATTCATGCAAGATGCTCCAAACGCAGTCTGAATTATTCCGTACGTGTCTTTGGCATTTTTTCCAAGTTTAAAACAGAATTTTATTGCATATCGTTCTTGTAAAGTGTCTTCACGTCCAGATTGCATTTTTGAAATTCACCAGCTGTGACAATCAGGCTTTAGTAGGGTGTATTCCAATTGCTGCTGTAGCTATTCATTTGAACATGAAATTGGTCATAAAAATTGGTCAGTCATCTCATAAGATGGATAGCAATAAAATATTGAATTTTCAAGAGTCTACGACAATTTTAAATGCCTGTACAAAAAAGTTTGGAAACTTATTTAATGGCCCTTTTACTCTGACACACATAATCTTTTCTTAGCCACGTCCAGGTTTTGTCGTATGAGATGTTATCTATTAGTCGTTTAAAACACCCAAGGAGTTATTTTTTTTCCATTTTAGTTTCCTAGTTATTGTCATTCTGTTGTCCATCGTGATGTCAGTGTCGTTTCTGATAGCTGTAATCAGTTCTTTCGTGTTTATCTCTGTAGTCTTTGAGTCGTTGTATGGATGCGTCAACGCTGTCTTCAATATTGGCAAGTCGTCTTCCTCCCTCTTATCTTGATACGTATAGTCTGTCAACGTTGTCTTTGGGATGTAATGTCTTATGCATGGTCATTAGTTTTCTTGTTCTTTGGTCCATTTGTTTAAGTTCATCTCTGGTCAACTTCAGAAGGAATCCGGAATATCTAACCAGGTATTTATTTCTTTGATAAGGTTTAGGCAAGAGAGTTTTGTCTCGAGTAGTTTTCTAGTTCTCCTGAGATATTCGAAACAATTTGATTATGTATAAAGTATTCGTACAGTTGGAACCATATAACTGTGTGCAAATTATTTGTTCCATATTGGGATATCATACAACTGTGCGCAACAAAATAAATACTGTAGACAAAATTTTAAAGAAATTATGACAATAAATACAATGGAACGCTGAAAATAGTCATGAATAAATCAAATGATCAAATTTCGTATTAAATTAGCCACAAGGAGTTGATATGCCATTAAATAAACTGAACCAAACTATCAAATAAAAACATTTCTTGTAATTAACTTATTATGAATATGGCTGTTTTTATATAGCTCAATTGCTTATATATAGAGGTCTCAACATAATATACACAAAGAATACAACAGAAAAATGAATACTGATGGTGTTTTAATATGCAGATGGCACGCACTTGGTAATGATGCTTTGGCCTTGAAACTATGTCTTGCCCGAGTACCATCATCTGTTGAAGGTTTTTTGGCCACAACGCAGTCTTTTTTCTTCAGTAGAATGTGTATATGATATTACTTATAATTTTTATTATAAACTTTTCCGGGGAAGTTTGGACGACAGTTTGGAAGTCTTGTGACAACTGGGAAAAGACAATTGAATTACTTCCATATCAAGAGGGAATGGGATACGCATCCATGATGCACGAAGTAGAAGAAGATCACATCATAAGACAAAACCATCTCAATAAAATTAGTTGATGTCAGCGTAAATCTCATACCGAGATAGTAAATCGATTGCAAGTGGTTCCCTACATTACAGGTCAAAAGTTTAAAAGATTACTTGCTTGAAATTGTAGTCGGTAGAATGTTGTCTCAACTTTCCAATGACATTCTCATCTTGGCATACGATTAAAATTAATATTAATGTATTGAGGATTCCTAATTGAGATTCTGTACGAAATGCATTTGGATGTAAATTTGAGAGAAATATATTTCTTATTCAGAATCAGTTTAATGATGTGCTATTTGGACATTCAATTAGAATTTTCATCACTGAACTAACTCTTCGTTAGTCAAAAGATGTTATTATAGCAAAGAGAGAAAAACAAAGTATGGTTGCATTGTAAAATACCGATAGACCATGCTTAGGCGCCAAAAATATTCTTGGCTTCAGATTTATCATATAATGAAAGTTTTTTCATCATGTATATAACAATTACATACAAAAGTCTGTATGACCCCACCTATATATATATATATATATATATATATATATATATATATATATATATATATATATATATATATATATATTGTTGTTTTTTGTTTTTATTGGCATTGATGTTATCTATATTTATTATAACTATAATGCTAATAGGCTTAATGATTAGTAGTAATAATTGAAATAGTAATATTAATAGTGATGATAATTCTTAAAATTGTATAATGTATAATACTTGGTATGATCTTATTTATAAATTTAAGGATATGAATATTATGATAATATGTATGATATACTTGTAATCTCGAGGATATATAAATTTATGTTACATTTGTTTATAATTTTAGATAATGTCTTGACAGTAACCAGTATAATTTTTTGATTTACGTTTTTTTTAGTGTGACCAATTATATTGAATAGCATTAAAATGACAATTTTCTTAATTTTTTCATAAAATAGAATTAATATACCATATACTATTTTATAAATAATTTCATATTTATTCAAAGGTTATTAATTTCCATGTAAATTGTTTATAGTAGATAATTTTCAAAACCTAAATCAATTTATTCCTTTATTCTATATTATTAACATATCTACTTTATTGGGCGTAAAAGTTTGTTTGCCATTACATAAAATAAGTGAAGGGGAAGAGAGTTCAAAAATTGATACATTTTGATACAGGATTTGAATGTCATTTTTCAACTAGACAGGAAAAACAAATCGTCTGGTCTCTACTAATAAAAAATAAAAAATAAAAAATAAAAAACACAATGAAATATGGGTAAATTAGATTGGGTGACCTGAATTTTGTGGGTTTTTCTCAATCTTCATCAGAAATTTCTTATTATTTCTTTGTCCGAAGATGCAGATCTTTGTCTGAAGATGCAGATCTAAAATTAAGGTTAGCTGAAATAAATATTATTACAAAAAATATGAGTAATTTTTAAAGGTTTTTCTAATATATATATATATATATATATATATATATATATATATATATATATATATATATATATATATATATATATACCTGACCCCTTCATTAGAGCATGGTGTGATGCAAGGTCAATTTTTACACAAAGTTTCACAAGATTATTTACGGAGTTTCCTTTCTCCTTGACGGTATACCATACCGAGGTTAAAAATCCTAGTTTTCTATACTGTTTAACCAAAACCTGCAGAGAGTATGTATCCGTCCTTTATCCCTCTGACTCTCCCCCCTCTCTCTTTTTCTCTCCCTCTCTCTCTCTCTCTATATATATATATATATATATATATATATATATATATAAAACTTATGTGTGGATTTTCCCCAAGAAACTCGTGAATTTTTAACCTCTTTTATTCTATTTTATCCTTGAAAATCATTCTATATGGTACTTTATTTTACTGCTTATAGATGTTTCAAGCGTTAAATTCTCTTCCTAATTACAAAGAAAATCACCTCTATGTGTTCCTTAAAATTTTTCATTTTCTAAATCAATATATTCATTTTCAGTCATCAGTGTGTTACTTCACCCTTATTTTTTGTTCAATCATTTTGAAATTACTTCAACTGAAATGTGAATTCCATTAAAGGAAAAAAATTTCATTGTATTTTAGAGATAATCTTTGAATTTTACTAATTGTTAGAAATGCTGACCAAGCAGAAGTTTCAGGAAAAGGAAAAAAAACTGATGCTCTGAAGGTGACTGGTCAGGTGAACTTGAAAAAAAAAAAAAAAAAAAAAAAAAAAACTCATGATAGTTTCATAGCCTAAATTAGATTATAAAGTGAGTTGACTCGTTGTGGGGGCGTATATTTCTGGTGTTTTGAGAAATGCTATGCTATGGTTTGTAAATATGTATATAAATGTACATGATTTGAATTTTGGCTACAATTTTCTTTCAATAGCTGAATGTCTCACACCCACACTGATTATGATTTTTCTAAATAAACCACAATATTAAGTTAATACACCTTGTTAGAGGCGCATCGATAGTATTAATTACAAAGTTGAAGTACATCTTCATTAATATCTGTGCAAATCTATCCTTGCTTTCCTACATATGACATAATGTGTCTTAGCAGTTAACTGTCCAAGTGTCGAATGGTAAGTAAATAATTCTATTTCATGACAATTAAGATACGTCTTGTCGATCCAATCTCAGCAGAAATTTGACTAACGATTGACAAGGATTTTCTCTTTCCTAAAATATAAATGCTTGCGTTTGTGTATCCGAGGGCATGTATAAATTTAACTTACACACACAGATACACTCTCTCTCTCTTTCTCTCTCTCTCTTTCTCTTTCTCTCTCTTTCTCTCTCTCTCTCTCTCTCTCTCTCTATATATATATATATATATATATATTGTTGAATATCAATAAAACGTTCGATATGTTAAATAGTGCTTAGAATGTTGAGTTTCACGTAGAATTGGCTGCACAATCGCCCAAATTTTAAAATTGTAGATTTTTTCGAGGGCTCATCGAGCACCAAAAACTTTCAGCAATCACTAAACCAAAACAACAACAACAACAACAACGACAATAATGATAATAATAATAATAATAATAATAATAATAATAATAATAATGCATAAGTCATTATATCCAAGAGACGACGTTCACAGATTATATGTATCAAGAAAGGAAGGAAGAAGACGACTTGCTAGCATTAAAAACAGCGTGACAAACAGATACAATAATTCGAGGACTGCATAGAAAACATGAAGAAGGACTGATTACAGCCAGCAGAAATGATACTGACAACGCGATGGACAACAGAATGACAATAACTAGGAAACTAAAATGGGAAGAAAAACAACTCTATGGGCGATCTCAAAATAATGCCATAAGAACTCATCATATCAAAGCAAGAATAGATATGACACAACAAAATAGCAATTGTAGATTATGTGGTGATAGAAACGAAACCATCAATCACATAATAAGCGAATGCAGCAAATTAGCACAGAAGAAGTATAAGACTAGACACGATGAGTGGGCAAGGCGATCAATTGGGAATAGTGCAAGAAATTTAATTCGGCTATACGAACGAATGTTACATGCACAACCCAGCATCTGTCCAAGAAAATGACTCACATAAACTCCTATGGGACTTTGACATAAAAACATATCACCTAATGTCGGCCAGGATATCAGACATAATAATAATAATAATAATAATAATAATAATAATAATAATAATAATAATAATAATTAATTAAAAAAAAGAGAATTTGCAAAATTGCCAACGTTTCTGTCTGGCTGATCACAGAATAAAACTGAAAGAATGTGAAAAGAAGGATAAGTACCTCGACCTTGTTAGGGAATTGAAAAACTATGGAACATGAAAGTGATAATAATATTAATTGTGATTGGTGCTTTTGGTACACTAACTAAAGGATTATTAAAGGAACATTGCCATGATGCCACTTAACCACTTACTAAGAAAATGCACCGCCGGATACAAACTTTGTAGATAGAAAGAAAAGATCAATCATCTAATATACATGGATGACATCAAACTATTTGCAAAAAATGAAAAAGAACTGGAAACCCTAATACACACAGAATATACAGTCAGAACATAGGAATGCTTTTTGGCATAGAAAAATGCGCAATGCTTGTAATGAAAAGTGGCAAACGTCATCTAACAGACGGGATGGTACTACCAAATCAAGATAAGATTAGAACGCTCCGAGAAAAGGAAACCTACAAATACTTGGGCATCTTGGAGGCTGACACCCTCAAACAAGTGGAGATGAAATAAAAAATTAAGGAAGAATATCTCTGGAGAACTAGAAAGCTACTCGAGACAAAATTACGTATGAGAAACCCGATCAAAGGAATAAATACCTGGGCTGTACACCTCATGAGATATTCGGGACCCTTTCTGAAGTGGACTAGAGATGAACTTAAAAAAATGGACCAAAGAACTAGAAAAATAATAACCATGCATAAGGCATTACATCCCAGAGACAACGTTGACAGACTATATGTATCAAGAAAAGAGGGAGGAGGAGGACTTGCCAGCATCGAAGACTGCGTTGACGTATCGATACAACGACTCGAAGACTACATAGAAAAACACGAACAAGGACTGATTACAGCCATCAGAAACGATACTGACATCACGATGGACAACAGAATGACAATAACTAGGAAACTAAAATGGGAAGAAAAGCAACTCTATGGGCGATTTAAACGACTAATAAACAACATCTCACATGACAAAACCTGGACGTGGCTAAGAAAAGTAAACTTTATGAGAGAAACAGAATCTCTCTTAATAGCAGCACAAAACATTAACATAAGAACCATTCATATCAAAGCGAGAATAGACAAGACTTAACAAAATAGCAAATGTAGGCTATGCGGTGACAGAGACGAAACAATCAATTACATAATAAGCGAATGCAGCAAATTAGCATAGAAAGAGTAAAGTCTAGACACAACTGGGTCGGCAAGGTGATCCACTGGGAGATGTGCAAGAAATTTAAATTAGACCATACGAACGAATGGTATATGCACAACCCAGCACCTTTCCTAGAAAATAACACACATAAACTCCTATGGGACTTTGACATACACACGGATCACCGAATGTCGGCCAGAAGACCAGACCTTTTAATAATCAACAACAACAAAAAAAAAAAAAATTGCAAAATTGTCAACTTTTCTGTTCTGGCTGACCACAGAATAAAACTGAAAGAATGTGAAAAGAAGAATAAGTACCTCAACCTTGCTTGAGAATTGAAAAAGCTGTGGAATATGAAAGTGAAGATTGTGCCAATTGTGATTGGTTCTTTTGACACAGAAACTAAAGGATTATTTAAGGAACTGGAGGACTTGGAAGTTGGCGGACGAGTGGAGACCTTCCAAATGAGAGCATTATTGAAGACGTTCAGAATACTGAGAAGAGTCCTGGAGACCTGAGGATACTTGCTGTCACTCAAAATCCGGTGTGAAACCATTGGCTAACACTGGCGTGAAAAACTCTCAAGGAGTAAATGATAATAATAACAATAATAAAAATAACATTATTTCGTGACGACATAAGGATGCAATTCAGTCTGACCGAATATGCAAAAGTCACGTTTCGGAAGGCTTGCGAATAAAGTATGAAATAATATACGGAAATTACTGAGTTAGAACAATATAAAATCTATAAATATTTTGGAATTAATGAAGCGAATTACATCAACCACACTATAAATAAACAAAAAATAAGAGAATAATCTATGTCTATGACAAAGAGCGATATTAAAAACAAAATTTTATGCAAAAAAATGAAGTTATATCTATTAACACCCAGTTAATACTAGTTATGACATACAGTTTTAATTTAATATACAGGACGTCATTAGGAAAAATAATTAAGAAAATGGATATTTAGGTTAGGAAACTAACAACCTACCAGGGAATACACTCTCTTAAGAGCAGATATCAAACAATTCTTCAGCTAGAAAGATAACGGCTGAAGAGGTTTCATTCAACTAAAATTAACCTGCATAATAACATCAATAGGGTTAAAGAAATACTTAGTTACGATAACAAATTGAATTGTACAGTTAGTAAACGCATACGAAAAGCAAACATGAAAGTATGCGCGTCGTAAAGAGAACACTAAATTTACTAAACAACTCGACATGCCACAAAAGAATTAGACATAATAGATAAAGCAATAGAGTCTCCAAAAACATAAAGAAAGAATCAAAAGCACAAGGACTAAATCAATCAGAGACGCCAGGGAACGAAAACGTCTATATTGATGATAAGCGCAAAGAATCAGAAATGTTTTTAAAACAAATTAATCGTCCGATAAAAAGTACTAAACAGAAGGAGTAAATAGTAAGGTTAATAATACCTGCAGAGAACCAAAGGCTACCAAATGGAAATTACTATATAAATATAATAAAAATGGATCGAACTAAATATGTAGACTGTGTGAACAAAAAACTGAATCATTTGACCTCTTAGTGTCCGGTTGGTCAATCATAACACCAATAGAATAAAAAGAAAGGCATGATAAAATAAGAAATTACATCTATGGAAAATATTCAAATACAATGAAATATTGAAATCAGATAATTGGTATAAACACCAACCAGAGAAGAAATTATAGAAGTTCAATTCTCTCGGACTTTGATATATCCCCCCAAAAAAAAAGAAAAAAAAATTGGAATAGACAAATTATAGTGTTGAAGGACTATAAAGAATACCTTCTAATTGATATGTCAGTGTTAGCAGATGATAAAATATCAATCAAATAATATAATAGAATAAGTAAATACGGAAATAGATATTTTAAAAAAATATGGCACCTTAAAACTATCACTGTGCCAGTAATGATCAAGGAAGGGACCGATAAACACTTTGGCTAGATACCTAGAAATTTCAATCTCTATAAAATACAAAGAATTGCACCTTGAGGAATTCTCATCTCCTAAGTATGGTACTATCAATGATAAGTGGATTAATATAACGCACAACAGACAGCGAAATCATAAATACATAGAATGGGTATTATCACTGGCTACAAAGGGCTTAGATAAAGACACAGTGAAAGATAATAATAATAATAATAATAATAATAATAATAATAATAATAATAATAATAAACTTTTAGTAACGCTTATAATAATAATTCAGTAAACTGCGGAACATGAAGTTGATTGTGATACAAATTGTAGTTGTTAATTTTGAAACTATTATCAATGGCTTGGAAAAGAAAGTAGAAATCCCCAAAAGTATCGAGACCATCCAAACTACAATACTTTAAGTTTAGCAGGGCTATTTAAAACAGTTCTGGATATCTGATGGGGTTTGTTGTCATTCAGAATTCAGTAAAAAAAAAAAAACCACCAGATAGACCTGTAGTGAAAATACCGGCAAAGAATAAAATAAAAATCATAAATATATATATAAACACACACACACACACACACATATATAAATATATATATATATATATATAATTCAGATAATTGGACTGGGTTAAAAATGTACTCATCTAGGGCAGCTGCAGTGTTTTACTGCTTAGCAAGCTAGCTTACCAAACCATTGTTAATGAGTTCAATTCTCCTTTGGCGTCACATACTTCTGATTTTGTAACACAGCCAAGGGAAGATAGGTGAATAACTAAAATTTATTCAGTCTGTTTTTGTAAAAAGATTCACGACCGTTATTGTTCTCATAGTTTATGAATGTGAAGAGAGCATACTTAAACCCAGTAGGAATTTGAAGTCTACTAATTTCCTTTATAAAAAAACAAACTTTATAATTAAGTATGAACAAATAAAATATCAGTACACATATACAAAGTAGCTACAAGATTTGTATTTAAGGCAGAAAAGTATAAAATAAGAACAGAGTTCCTAGCCTCAACTTCAACTATTTATTCCATAAATCAACGATTCCATAACTATAAATGAAGGGTCGACCTATGAATAAAGCTGATCGATACATCGAATATATGCTGTTGGTAAAAAGCTTAGGCTATTGTAGTACATGGTCGACTTGGAAAGACTGTTCTGATATAGCCAACCGCTGAGGAGATCCAGTCTTTGACCATCGATTTCTGGTGTCGAGGAGAAATACATTAGTATCTTAGACAAGCAGACATTTATGTAATAGCCAAAGTTTCGTTTGTTCGGCATAATGTCAGAGGTAAACAGATTGTGTCACAGAGGCACAAAGTGGAGAGCCTATCAGTCTTGAAGGTCAGATTTTAGGAATTACGGTTTTAAGGTAGACTCAAACATACAATACTTCTCGTTGTAGTAAATAAAAGCTACGGCAACGGGACTGAAATTTGGAAAAAAGCCTGATTATATTGACATGCTTTATATATATATTATTGCTGGTTTCCTTTATATATACTCCACCATATTCATTCCACCAAACTCACTCACTCACTATCTCTCTCTCTCTCTCTCTCTCTCTCTCTCTCTCTCACACACACACACACACACACACACACATATACATATATATGTATATATATAGTTATATACATATATTTATATATATATACAAATTTATATAATATCATTTTAGAGAGTCTGTATTTTAAAGAAATAGCACCCAAGAGTAATTATAGAGTATAAGCAGATCTAGGTTTCAGTAGCGTACAGACAGTCAAAGGCGTTTGGTAACTGTTAGTTTATCATCTATGTGATCATCAGGCCAAGTTGATATATAATTACATGCGTACATATTCAATGTGTGGTTTTGCACTTGCATATACGAGTAGAATCTAGAATAGTCCTAGTTTATTGTTTTTATAAATACTAAAGGTAAATAAAGAATACTTAGTAGTAAAGCAGTTTTTCTTGTTGTAAATGTTTGCAAATAACTTCTATAATGATATATATATATATATATATATATATATAGAGAGAGAGAGAGAGAGAGAGTGAGTGATTGACAAATAACGATTATACTTGTTATCTTCTACCAACACGTGCACATACATTCACACATATTCATCAAAATGTGTCTAAGAATGTGTGCTCATGTCAATGTATGCATTTTCTTCAACATTTATATCCATACAAAATTTTAACAAAATATTGCTCTATGTTTGTACACATACGTGTATGTATTAAGACATACACAAACACATATATGCATTAACCGATTCATTAAATAAGTTTGCAGACATTTTTCGTATGGCCACTTTTATTGATAGTACACTTGTCCTATTCTAAGTAATCTTCTCTGGCTGCAATGCACTTGTTCCGTTATAACCACTTCAGCAAGGCCCCATGGAAGTCTTCTTGTGTGAGCGTGTTAATGACCTTCGTTACAGCCTCTTTCATCTGTTCATTTGTCTATAACAGACAGCCTCTGAGCTTAGGGAATAACCAAAAGTCACAGGGAGCAAGGTCTTGACTATACGGAGGCTGAGGAACTGTCTTGATGCCCATCTTGGTCAAATAGCCTGTGACAAGGATTGAGTTGTGGTCTGGTGCATTGTCCTGCCACTGACCCGATTTGAAGAGTGCTGGCCTCTTCCGATGGAATCTCTTCCTGAACTCCCTTAAAACCTCAGCATAGTAACCCTAACCCTAACATTTGGCCAATCAACTCTGGTGAATTGACTTCCTTAATCCTCCCACACCTCTCATCATCCGTCACAGATTCCCTGCCTCCCTTGAATCTCTTATGCCAGTCAAAAACTGGGGCTCGATTCTTGCAAGATGCTCCAAAAGCACTATGAAGCATTCCATACGTTTCTTCTTCTAAAGTGTCCTCACGTCCAGATTGTATTTTTGAAATTCGCCAGCTATGATAATAAGGATTTAGTCGGGTGTATTCCAATTGGTGCTGCAGATGTTGATTTGAACCTGAAATTGGTCATAAAAATTTGTCAGTCATCTCATAAGATATACAGCAATAACTTACTGAACTCTCAAGTGTCTACGACAATTTTAAATGCCTGTACAAAAAAAGTCTAGGAAATTATTGAATGCACCACGTATATATATATATATATATATATATATATATATATATATATATATATATATATTTCATTGATATATATATATATATATATATCGTATATATATATATATATATATATATATATATATATATATATATAGATAGATAGATAGATAGATGCAGAGATTGAAAGAGAGAGCTAACGAAATTTACACCGGTTATTATCTTATAACATCACACACACACACACTCACACACACATACACACACACATTCTCTCACTTACTCACTTACGTATATATTTTTCTTAAAAAGGTTATAAATTTTAATTAAATATTGTTTCATATTTTCACACACACACACACACACACACACACACACACACACACACACACACACACACACACACATGTATATATATATTTATGAAAGAAATATATACATGTATTAACACATGTACAGGCACGCATTTGTTTTCACATATATTCTTGTATAAATACGTTTATATATATATATATATATATATATATATATATATATATATATATATATATATATATATATATATATATATATATATATATATATATATATATACGTTTGTGTGTGTGTATGTGTGTATGTGTTGATGTGTCTTTACGAAAAACGTATTGTAGTAAAGGATTAAAAGCAATATTTTATTTTCATTTTCCTTTTCTAATTAATCAAATGGACGAAGCCAAACATCTTAGTAAATTAATTTTGGGCGAAGAAAAAGCAATAAATAAATATCACCTGCACATTATTTCATTGATTTATGTGCCTCTTCGAACCTTGTGGCAAAATCACGTCTAAAACAGACGCTACGCTATTATGGGAAACAACTCATTGTTTTCGCCATGAACGCCGCCATAATTTTCTTCTTTCTAAAGAAAATTTTATTTTTATTTTTCAATCACGAATCGTTTCTGCTATTGCCGATTTCGAAAATTACAGTAGCTTAACTCTGAAGATTAAAAATGGTATTTCCATTGCTCATAGAGGCGAATAATGTGTTTCCAAATTTCCTCCAAGATTTGTCTGGGGAGTCTGAAAAAAAAAACACGAATAAATTCCAAAATAAAACAAATTACAATAACGTCTGCTTTTGCAGCTTCCAAAACCTGAGTTAGTGAATACTGAAAAAAACAAATGCGCCAAGAAATAATGCTTTATTTTATTTGAATTGAATAAGATTTAAAAATTCGGCCCGATCAATGATTTGACTATTTAAAAAATAATAATCTTTAAAAATATTATCGTTTTATTATTTCGCCCTATTTCAAGTGAAACTTGTATTGGATCGATATAATCGCACATTAAAATCTATACTTTCATTATTTATGCTAATCAATGACCGCCATCGACTCGATATTGAACGATATCAATGGCTGATATTATAAACGTCTTTTGATACGAAGTAATATTCCATATTTGGTTGATTAATTAATCAATTGATTTAAACAGTATTTCAACCTGTCTGAGGTTTCATACTTTGAAGTTAAGGTTTTGTGTTTATTAAACGTCCATATTTTTATTTTCTGCGTTGCTGTTTTTTAGAAGCTTTTACTGACTCTTGCATAATTTCAACTTTTTCTCACTAATGATGATAATCTATACATAGTTATAAGGGTTCAAGGAACCATTTCTATAATATTCATTTGTTTTCAAACGGTTATATGATTTCATGTAAATGATGATAATTCAAATTAAACAATTACAGCTTTAGTTAACAATTGTTAACATAAATAATTTACACACAGTAATATGAAATCAAGCATTATCAATTTAAATAATTTGCGCGCAATATTATGATTTTTAGTATTCCTATATTATTCTAATAATTAATACATTATTATATGTTGTCAAGAAACTATTTCTATTTTAGCAATAACAGTTTGTAAATGAAAATGATCTTTAGTAAACTATTAGAGCGTCAATTAAGTACTCGTAATGAATATAATTTACACAATTTTATATGTTAGCAAGTGTTCCTATCAATTACGAATATTTTTTAAACATATTTACTTGACCCATACAAGTAACTCCAACAAGTATTACCACTTTTACTCATATTATACTGGGGCGTAATAGCAATTAAGAAGAAGTACTCCGTACTTCTCAGAACTCAAGAACTGGAGCCTAATCATTTGATACAGTTTAGGGTCATACACAGGACACCCCTTTTTTGATGAGTCTTATTCCGCTGCAGAGGATAAGATATTCGGAGTTTCATCAACTGGTCAGACACATTTTCATTAGTCGACAGTGATCACCTGATTTTCACAGAAAATCGTCAATCTGAGAAAATTATCTTACTTTTTTAAAACAATCATTCAGTTTCCATGAAGAAAAAAAGTCAAAGGTTATTACACCAAATAATGGACAATATTTCATATAAACTTTGCTTTATAAAATCTTCATATGACTCTTATTTACTTGATTTTGCTTAATCTGACATAAAGGCGTCAAGTTATTTCCAGAACATGCAATTTCTGAGCAGCGACCCATCTTAATACTGAGCAGGCTCATTGTTGCCAAACTTTGGTGATCTAGCTAAAACTGATGCTATCAGCGTGAATTGTTGTTGGTTAGCTGGTTGGTCGGTTAATTTTACGGCATGTCAACGTTGGTTGGGTTACTTTATAACAAAATCAGTTAAGCAATTATTGTTTTCCATCGTGTATGGTACAAAGTGTAATTCGAAAATCAATTTAAATAAGAAAACACTTTACTGTCCTGAACATATTCTACACAACTGGTACTATCACAACAGGTCAGAGTAGACTTTGGAGTAATGTCAACAAAGTTGGGCCTTGCAACTCATTAGAGCCCCAGAAATGAAGCCTCATCACCGGATGCATACTCAAGATACCCTTTCTTTGAAAGAGAGGGTCTCGGTTCTCTGCAGGGGATGTACTCGGTGCATTCTTAGTTCAACCCTCAGGCAGTTGGCTTTAAGTTAATCGTCATATTTTTCTTGATCATAATTATTGTAATATTAAAGTTGTCTGTAGTTTTGTTTTGATTAATTACGGACAATTCAATATTTGTACGGATTTTGATTCCATTATTTCTTTACATAACTTTAACTATCTTTCATAAAAAGCTTTAAATTCCAATAAAGATATGAGCACTGCCAAGCAATTTATATAATAAAGCGATCAATTCAAGACAATTAAGTGTTAATTTGAAAAAGATATTAAGCCAGTATCGATACTTTTTGAAAGAAATTCATCTCAACGGTACAGTTTGAAGATGATTAGGATATTAAATGAAATAGCTTCTCACTATATCCAAAGTGGAATTTTAGAAGTGCTTCGGCCAAATGAAAACTCGCTGGAATAAGTAATTTAATTTGCAAGGGAATTATTTCGAAGTAAGCTAACTTTTTATACATTGTCCATTTCAGCCTAGGCAATTATAGTTCCAGTTTTAATATTGAGGCTTGCTTAGTGCAATGGTTATCGTCGTAGGTAAAATAATCGGTGAACCAAGCTCAAACCCTGGACGAAGCTGCTTGCATTTCACTTCCATCAAATATCTTTGGGGAAGGTATGAATCTACCTGTTCTTCAACAGGAAATAAGCAAATAGTTGGGAAGATTAGGTTATTCAGTCTTGGTTAGACAACCAAACTAGGAGAATAAAACGATTGAATTTAAAACAGCTTTACCCTGCTTAAAAATTGATTTTGTGTTACATCTTGCCCCTGTCGAAACAGGGATGGCTAAATGCATTCTTACTAAACACATTTTCTAACCATGTGGTAAAGACACTGAAGATAATGGAGCTAAAAATACGCGGACTTTATCTTCTGCAGAGAGTAAGCCTCCACCCAAATAAAGAAATATCTTAAATATGACAGTAAACTGCATCTGATAGTGAAACTCCAGGTCAGTAGATCTAGAGAGTATACAGTGTCCCTTCATTGCCATTACTCCCAGGTCCACACTGACCCAGAGTGTTATTACCTCTTTGGATCCCAACTATGGATTAAATAGATCTGTTAAAAAATCATTTGTATACCATAGGACTGAGGAAAAAAACTTTCATGAAACAACTACATAGAAAATGTTAACATGAATGTACAATGAGCTTAATACCCTTAACTCAATGCATGAATTACCCTATACATGTTGATATGTCATTAAAATAAATCAATCTATCAATCAAAATGAAACATTTCCGTTTTTGTAGCTGTTTTTATTTGCTAGTATGTTTTCAGCTTAATATCATTTTTACGACAAACGACTTTTACTGAAGAGATTTAAATATTTCTGATTCAAATTGAATCTTAAACCACTCGAGTGTACGTGCTACTACCGTTCTAATAAAATTTGTTCGTGCATGTAAAAATAAGAGGTTCCCTCGAAAACAGCCTCGATATTATCAGCGTGTGCACCTATTCTGCTAAACACGTTCCTCCCATCAAACAGAAAATTTACGTTTCTAAATCGCTCTATTCGACTAAGCAACAGTATTTAAGCAATTTGTTAGGGATGTTTAAAACCACATTTCTCAGACAATTCTCTGAATTTGCAACTTTCTTTGCTTGCACTGTAATCTGTGCATACCATCTACCAGAAATGATAATATAATGAGCATTTTAAGTTTAAAAAACTTAGTGAAGCAATTTAGTCAGAGATGAATTAAAGCCTCATTTCTCAGTGAATTCTCTGAATTATCCACTTTCTTTGGTAGCATAGAATTCTACCAAAAAAGACAAAAACATCCGTTATATAATTAAGGAAACTTATTATTTTGGAATAAAGTTACATCATATCAAACTGAGTGAGGGAATTTAATTTCTTTTATGAAAAATTTTAACTTGATTTGTTATTGAATATTTTATTCATTATTAGTTCTCCATGACCGTTTTGTCTTGGATTTTTCTTCAATTCTCAACTTTCTTAAACACTGCCTCCGTCGGTCAATAAACTTGCTATTAAATCACATATTTTTTAAAAGAATTTAAAAAATAAATAACTAAATATGTGGAAGTGTTCCATAAATGTAATTTAATGCTATATTAAGAAACTATAGGGATCTTTGTGGGTCCGTACATAGTCGATTGACCATTATTATAAAGTTGCAAATTGGACCGGAAAATAGTTTTATTCATTAACTTAGAGCATTTTAACGCTCTTTCCGCTACAAAATCGGGCTAGGGTGTGCCATTTTTTCTGGAACACAGTAAAATACATGCATAAATCAAATCATTCCAGCATAGTTACCGTTTTCTTTTCTTTTATTTCTCACTCTTTGATAATCTTATTTTTCATAATTTAATCAGTGTGTATTTATATTTACAAAACTGCTATATAACTTTAGTTTGCTCATTATATATATTGGTTTGTTATTTAATGCCCGAGCCATCTTTGGAGAAGAGCAATAATGGTGCTATTTAACCCATAGCTGAGGGGATATTGAGGTTCTTACCTTTCCCAAGTGTATTTGTCTAAAAGTCAACGTACAAGCACAACTGGAGTTCGAACTAGTTTACCACGGTATCGCTGTCTAGCGAGTTAACCATTACGCTACACTGCAAGATATATGTCAGTATAACTGGAATTATATTTTATATTTAGATTCAACTTTTCAATTGTAATGTCACACTTGATAGACTCGTAACAAATTTCCATTTTTATCTCTTGCATTTTTGGCTGTTCGTTGAGATTATTTCTGATATTTTGGATTCAGTATTGTTCATTGGTTTTCCCTGTCTATTTAACAAGTATATACAATTTATAAATTTAGTATGTATATTATGAGAGAAAATAAAAAAATGCTTATCAAGTATAATAAAGACGTTAGTAAAAAAAAATTTTCGAAAAATAATTCTTTATTTCTGTTAATGGATTAATTTTAACGGTATTTGAATCCATGTATGATTATTTTGTGCATAGAGGTTACAAAATCACATTCATATTCATATTTCTGTGTGGTTGCTTCAGAAGAATTTTTGCACAACGTTGTATGGTTTGAAGTATTTATATCTAATTCTAATAATCCAACGGTTTCAATAATTTTTTTCTATTTAATGAGAATTATTTGTGTAAACTCAGTTATATTTTTTCGATAATTCCAGTAAACAATCGTACTCTCAAGTAACTATTCACAAAATAAATAATTTACAGTTATATGGTATCAAGTGATATTATTTAATACTGGTTTCAAACAGATCGATTTGACCTTACTTGAGACGCTAACATGTACCTAAGAGTAATGGCAATAAAGAGGTGACTCTAGATTTTTCAGAACTCCAAAACTGCTGCCTCATTACCAAACAGAGATTACTGTCTTATACAAAGCACCAGTATTCCCTCTGAAGGAAATTTAGGCAGAATATTCAAAACCCCGGTGACAGGATGGATTGAATGAATTAAAAAAAAATCAATCCGATTAACAACTGTAATATAAAAAATATATATATCTATAAAATATGTTGATTTTAGTTTTCTCCTTTTTGCAAGTTGATGCCTGATTTTGATTGGTATCATCACAAACCAAAATCTCTAGTTTTATTATTTATATTAATCATCACGCTAAACTCTCCGGTAATCGTGTAATTAGTATCAAGGCAGAAATGGACACTAAATAAAACGTTAGCTTTTTTAGAATACTTTTTGTGCTTTTTAATACACTTATTCTAGTCAGTT
>OY757921.1:51274948-51279468 GCA_963585895.1 Sepioteuthis lessoniana
GAGAGATAGGTCATCAAAGTTTTGGTGGCTTAGATATACAATTTTTGAAAATTTTCTGAAGAATGTGTGATGTGTAGGAAGATCCATGTTCAAGTCAGAATTATTCACAAATGTGCTAAACATGAGGTTACCACTATAAATCTTAGTCTAAAATAGAATTTATCGAGTGGAAACACTGATTCGGGCAAAGAAAAAGTTTCGGGAGCGGCGTTAAGTTAAAAGATTATGCTGAGCGTTTCTGTGACATGAAAGAATTCATCACAATTGATTTTCTTGAAAAAGCTGCAATTGTAAACTGTACTTCCTATTGCCAACTTCTTAGGAAAATTCACCTTATTTATTGAATGATGCTTTTATATCTTAAACCTTAAAATCTCGTTAAAACTGTCGATAAAATTCTATTAAAAGATGATTTTAAATGCAAATATCTGTTCCGCATCAATACCAGTTTCATGAATCCATTTAACTAACAGCAGTCGGAAGAAATCAATTTTTGATTTGTTTTTATTAATTAATGATTTTTAACGGCTATAAGTTGGTCTTGCTGTAGAGAGAAGTGACGAAAAAAGTTGTTTTTGAACTTAATATCTGAGTGCACGTATGTGTGTGCGTGTATGTCTGAAGAGACTTATTTAAAAAGTCTTCACTCAATTTGTGGAAACACACGGCAAGGCAAAATCTCAAACTATGATTTCTTTGCGAAGGGAAATATTGGAGGTATAGCAGCCTCCCTCATACAATCACAGTTGAGATGGTCTAGACAATCTTCCGAGTAAGAAACAATAGAATTTCAAAGATCCTCATTTATTGCTAGCTTCATGGTTGAAAGAGAAATGTTGGACGACCATATCTCAAGTAGGGTGACTGCTAACAACCAATCTTAGATGTTTGTGTATAGTTGTTGATACATCCCAGAAAATTACTTCAAATCGCAAGGTTTGTAGAGCAAAATGTCACAAAGCCATCAAGAACTGTGAATAAACCATATTAAGTATCCCAAAGTATTGAGGGAGAAAGCGAAAGCTCTATTTCTAATTCATCTGATTACTCCTGCATCTAGTGTCTGCGAATTATCATGCAAGTCGGTGGCTGATTTGAAATGTCATATGAAACACAGGCGTCAGAACTGTCGTTGAAACTGATGGGAGTGTTCATCACACACACACACACACACACACACACACACACACACACACACACACACACACACACACACACACACACACATGTGTATTGGTGAATGGATACAAATACCAAGTCAAAAACTTATAGTGATGCTTAGACCAATATGTTCTCCTCACACCCTAACAGAGTTCCAGACTGGAGCTGGTATACTGGATGCAGGTTTGTGTTAGGCCTTTTCGGAAGAGTCTCTTACTCCTCTACTGTGAATGTAGTTGTTATATTTTATGTCTAGCTGATTGGGCAATCCGTTTGTGTGTGTGTGTGTGTGAGAGAGAGAGAGAGAGAGAGAGACAGACAGACAGACAGAAACAGAGAAATAGAGAGAGTGTGTGTGTATGTTAAGGAATGAATTCAAGGATACATTGAAATAATTACATGATAACAACATTACCTTCTCAGTCATAAATTTCCTTAAATATGCCAGAGAAAGATTGCTTATTCAGTTTTTATAGGCAAGGAGTAAGATGTTAAAAATTCAAATCAAAGTTGTATGAAAACTCTTCAAAGCCTTTGATTGTTTTAGTTTCACTACTTTTGACAATCGTTCATCATTCTTAAGAATGTAAGGTGTTGTAATGTGTTTGAAATCCAACCAATTCTCTTTGTATATTCAACACGTACATAAATCCAGAAAATTCATTAATCATATTCTTTCCCAAAGAGTCTCATCAAAGTGACACTTAATCGAACGAATCTGCCAGTGTCCTTAGTCACGCACACATCTATACATACATTCATATTACTGGATTAATTTACTACGAAATAAGCACTCAGAATCCGTGCCCAAGTGCAGACATTAAGATAAGTTGTTCCATTTCCATCATCCAACATGCTTGATTAGATCAGTTGAATGAAGCTTTATATCTCCAAAGAGGAGAGTACCAAATATTTACAGGAAGGAGATAGGTGCTTTTGTTCGGATTGCTCTCTAGTTAGAGTAGAGAAAGAATTCAGTGAGTTTTTGAATATATATATATATATATATATATATATATATATATATATATATATATATATATATATATATATATATATATATACCTGAAATTTTATATTTTAGATCTCCAGAATATTCTTTGTATTACGTGAAATATGAAAAAATGTATATATTTATAATCATACTCAAAAATCGTGGTAATCTAACTGGTTACTTTTTACAATCCATTTCCCCCTCCCCCCTCTCTCTCTCGTAATCATCTCAATTATGAGAGCCAGCTGAAAGGATATCGTCCCAACCGAGAAAGATGTTTGCATATTTTTCCACGTATTTATCCAACACACTTGGCACGTCGTTTCATTTGTCCAAAAAAGATAATTATCGGTTTAATTAGGCCGAGAACTTTTCAGTAGACACATCTATCTATCTATCTATCTATCTATCTAGCAAGCTAGCTAACTAGCAACTTTTATATTTTATAGTTCAAAGATTCATTTTTACGAAAATATACAAAGAATTAAACGAGCTGGTGGGATTCAGCTTTGTTTGTAACAGATCCTTCTCTCTCCAGGCGACACCTACTGATAACATCGTTACATATTCGGGATTAAAACTATTGCTACGAAGAGAATTCCTCATCTTTCTCATAGGAAATCCCGTAGAAAGATATGTTTTGCTGTCTCTCCAATACATATTTTTTTAGTGGACTTTTAGTACCTTTCAATATTACACTACGCTGTAATACACGATAAATGGAAATAAAAAGTTTTTGCATATTGTTTCTGTTATAAATATATAAAGGGTAATCTCGATCATGTAACAACATTTTAATAATTTCTCGTTCACACACGTGCCGTAAATGAACTTTATTACATACAGTAATATTCCTCGTTTTATTTTTCTATCTTATTTGGTTGATCCAACAAAAAGTTTGAGTGAGTGTAGCGTATTGGCTATCGTCACTGAAGCCAATTGATTTTAACGGTCAACCTTTTTAGGGTTATTTTATGCCCAAAGATCAAACAATTGCATTCATTGTGCATTTTCATTTACATCTTTGTGAAATGGTCCCTTCTGCACTCAGTCCAATCGAACACGAACAATTTCTATACAGATCTATATGTATCATAGATGAGACCCTAACACGACAAATTTGACTGGACCTGGAAGTAAAGGCAATGAAGGGGTACTCCACAATCCTTAAAGGTCCAGAACTGGAGCCTCACCGCTGAATACCGTTTATTGTCGTACTCAAGACACTACCTTTTGGGATATTATAACAATTTACAATAAATCTAAATAATTTAAAAGATAAAGTGAAAATAAAAACTTTTTTAACAGTATCAGTATAAGAAATAATGCAAGATTCAACCATCTTCCTGAATTGTTTATTATATATATTAATTAACATTTTAGAATCTATAAAATTGAAATTATTTTACGTTTTTAAGTTATGCTTCAGTAACGCGTTTCAGTTATTCTTGATTGTAGAGTAAGAATAGTCCTTGTTTAAATTAGATTTGTTGATTATTAAAAAGAAAACTTACAAATGAGAGTTTCGAGATGATATCTGATCAAAATGTTTACTAATGTAGATATTTTATTGCAAACAACAAATACGTTACCTCATCTAATAAACAATAAAAATATAATAAAAATAACAAAATTAGAGAAAATTAAGAACGCACAAACTCGTTACCTGTGAGAACAAAAGTGTTATATTAAAAATTTCTTGATTCTTAGAAGGGTTCTAACAATGATTTTAAAAAACCATACGATGCTCTGTTGTTTTTTTTTAAATTGAGAACACTAATTGTATACATTCTGAAGCAGAACGTTAATAACGATAACAGAGCGTTAAGAATTTTCTTCTTTTATCGTTTAATTTTATTTATTCAGAAATAGTTTTCGAATGAGACATCACATTACATGCAAACATCTCCCTCAAAATGGTTTAACAAAACACCGAAACGTCTTAGGAGGGCATATTCATGTATAAATAAATACATCCACTGAATATCTTGTTTTTTCATATTTACATAACGTTGGATTTATTTCAATTTTCTCTAATATATATATATATATATATATATATATATATATATATATATATATATATATATATATATGGATGTATTGATATATGCTTACAAATTTATACATTTGTATATATATATATATATATATATATATATATATATATACACACAAACCAACCCCCCCATATATATATATATATATATATATATATATATATATATATATATATATATATATATATATATATATATATATACATGCAAGAAGGTGGTGATAACTACTTGAGCCGATGAAATAGGAATTTACCGTTTTTTAATTCTTTTTTTCCTGAAAGGTCAAATGAATATGCAAAATGATG
>OY757921.1:51279668-51289668 GCA_963585895.1 Sepioteuthis lessoniana
GTTAAATTTAGTCGCATAATGTGTGGACTGGGGGTGCCATCGGAGAGATAGTTATCAAGACAATGACAAGGCTGGAGTTGGGGTCAGATAGGGGGTGGCAATCACAGCCCAGGTGTAGATATGATTGTATGGGAAATATCAAATCCTGAGAAATTGTAAAAAAAAATTTAGTTTGTTCCATCGGAAGACTAAGTGATTTGTTTGAGGTGGCATGTTGATTGCATGAGGGTGTCGCTCAATGTGTGGAGAGAAGGTATTGCACCTCGACGTTTGTGGGTGGGGGTAGACCCTTCCCCTTTGAGTGACTGTCACGGAGAGTCACTGTTAAGGTGGGAATGAAGTGGCCATGAACGGAGTTAGTGAAATTTAGTTAAGATGTACGCCCACTAGGAAATAAGAGAGGTGATTGTATAAACCAGGATTTGGCAGACGGGAAATATTAGCCTTAATCGCTCTGCAACTTGTGTCTTGCACTAGACCTGAGTTACAGAAGCAAGAAACATGAATTAATTACGGAAGCCTGCAATGAGAGAATTGATAGCCGTACTGCGAACTGCTAAGCGACTTAATTTAGAGAAAAGTTGTGCCGGCTATTACATAGACTGACTGTTGAGATAAGATCTTCTAAGTTGGGTTTTATGGCATATCAACCATTGTAGGTTATTTAAAGACAAATACATTTTTATGTAAATCAGTTTATTTAAAACAATTCGGTTTAGCACGAGTACACAGTTTAATTGTCAAAAACATTTCTATTGCAAACTATTCAGTTTCTTTAAACAGTTATATATAACAATTCAGTTTTGTGTAAGTACAGTTTCAATGTCATAAACAGTTCAATTTCAAGCACGCAGTTTAAATGTAAGTAGAGTTTAATTGTAAAAAATATTTCTATTTCTAGCTATTCAGTTTAGTCAAGCAGTTCTAATTCAGCTTAGTATAAGTACAGATTTTTTTTTTTACACACAGTTAAATTCAAAACGGTTCCATGTTAAACTATTCAGTCTTGGGTAAATACATTTTCAAAGTAGAAAACAGTTTTATTTCAAATAATTCAGTTAAGCATAAGCACACAGTTTAAATGTAAGTACAGTTCAATTGTGAAAAACACTTCTAACCCAAGCTACTCAGTTCAGTCAAACAATTCAGTTTAGCATAAGTATGCCGTTAGTTCTATTTAACCCATATATAGGACCCTATCAGGTGCTACCACGCCGGGCCAAGGTGGACCTGGGAGCAATGGCAATGAAGGGGTACTCCGTATTCCCCAAAACCCCAGCATTACAGAGACCTCACCATCAGACTTTTTAGTGTCATATCCAGGACACTCATTGGGGGGTTACCCCTATGCAGAGGTGCAGTCGGTATATTCTACAGCCCCAGTCGACTGGGCAATTTTGAGATAAGAGGGGTCATGTCTCTGAATCGTATTACTTCACTCAACAGAGAAGTGACTTGAATGATCAGACTTATTTTCACAAAATGACTTAATTATTTTCTTTTTAAACCAGAGTAGCTTATTTTTTGTTTAACTAAACCTTTTATTAATTATCGAACGCCTCATGTCGTTTTGTCTCTGGCCTTCAACTTCAATTTGTTTTTCTTTGAATGATCAACCCTTTCTGATTTATTTGGCACTCGACGATTGGCGACTTCGGTTATGTTGATCTAACAACAGAATATGGGCAGATGGTTGGACAAGCCAAGGTTCAATCCTTCATTGGAGCAGTAATTCGTCGGTAGTCTAGGTAGTCGACAGGCTGACGTACGAGTTCGTCCTTACTTCTCCAGTAGTGAACATCATGTCATGCTTGTCTTTGTTGGATGATTTGTGAGACAGAAGATAAGTAGACAAAAAGGAAACTGTTTTGCATGATACTATTTACCAACCCCTCCGCTCGGGCAGGATATGACACAAGGTCAATTTTTTAAGCGGAGTTTAACAGTTTTGATTTCAGAGTCTTCTTTCTCCTAGACTAGTTGGCTGACCAAGGCTGAAGAACCTAGTCTGCCCTACTATTTACCCATAGATGGAGGGAGAATAATTGGATTCATACATTTCCCAAGGGTATTAGTGCTATGTGAAATGCAATCAGTCTCGTCCAGGATTTGAACTCGTGTCGCCGTGTCCATTTCCTACAACGATAACGACTACACCACGGGCACCTCCAAAATGTTTTGTATGATGCTGCGTCCAAGATTTGTTTTAATGAGCTCGTAGTATCCTTTTATAATTACCACCTGGCTTGTTCTCTAGCCGTTTTGTTTGAGTCCAAGACCTGACACAGTTACATCTTGGAATATTTCCCGTTTTATCACAAAGATCAGATTTCCATATGATCGATAACATGTTAATAGCGTTTCATGCTTTACTCATGTGTACATCAACCCCGTTTTCAGTCGATGAGATATCGCCCACAAGGTATATGAACACATCTATTAATTTCACTTTTTCCTTCACTGTTAATCTATGTTTTATTACTGTTACTTCTGCCACCGTCATTATCAATTATTTCTAATTATTAAGTTATTTTTCCACAAGTGACCATAAATTAAAAGTTGACCTAGACACGAGCTTTGCTTTCACTTGCGTCTGTATATACAATTTTAATATTTAAACGTCATCATTCCAGATTTCGCGTGGAATTAGTGTCAGATTTTAAGAGAGAAATAAGTTTTAAAATCTGTAGGCTGTGATGATAATAATGTTATTAATATGATGAGGATAAAATTGATTGTGATTTCAGCTGCAGATACGTCGGTGCTTGTGCTGAGGACGGTGATTAAGGAAATGACTTCAATGCTATGTTAGAGGGAGAGTTTGTCATTAGGGAGCTTTAGGCAGTGATGATCAAAAAGATTTAAAAGCGGTGAAGGACATCAGAATTAGAAAGGGTGATAAGACCCCCTGCAAAGGAATTTGATTCAAATAAATGACATTTTTCAAGTGTGACAGTTGTCATATTGATTAAAATTCACATTTTGTTTATTGGGATAATCATGATGTTGTATGAATAAACTGGTTGAGAAAAATAATCGAACAAAAATGTTGATTTGATCAATATAACTGGACTTTATTTGGAGTTATGATTCCACAAGTATTGCTCACAGATCAAAATACTCAAAATACGAATGCGTGATATTTATAAATAACTGAAGTACCAGTACCCGTCGGGTGGGAAGCCAAGGCTTATATCGCCTGTACTCTGAGATTAACAGACATATATATGAAAATCATTGTATTTAAATGGTTATTTCACCGATTATTTGATTTTAATTGTCTCAGCCTTTGTAAGTTTATTTTATGCTCAGATGTTAATGAATAGCACAGTTTTTATTTTGCCTAGGGTGATTGTTATCTAACAAAAATATTTGCAAACAGATCGATTTCTTCCATAGTTGAGTTGGTTGTTTGGGTTTTATGGCATATTAACCTTTGTAGGTTATTTAACGCCAAATTCATTTTCATGTTAATAGATCTATTTCAAACAATTCAGTTTAGGACGAGTACGTAGTTTAAATGTAAGTACAATTTAATTTTGAAAAAACATTTCTGTTTAAAACTATTTAGTTTAGTCAAGTATTTCTAATTCAGCTAATTCAGTTTAGTATAAGTACTGATTTTCTTTACACACAGTTAAATGTCAGATTCAAAGGAACAGCTACAGCAGCAATTGGAATAAACCCTACTAAAGCCTGATTGTCACAGTTGGTGAATTTCAAAGATGCAATCTGGATTTTAGAAGAAGGATATGCAATAAAATTCTGTTTTAAACTTGCAAAAAATGCCATGCGAGGAAAGCTGGATCTACTGCTATGACCCAGAGACCAAGAGACAGAGTTCCCAATGGAAGCATGCTAGCTCTCACAGACCCAAGAAGGCCAGACAGAGCAAATGCACCCACAAACTTTTGATGATCCCTTTTTTTGACAGCACTGGCATGATCTACATGCACTGGGCTCCCACTGGATAGACAGTCAACAAGGAATACTATGTTGAGGTTTTAAGGGAGTTCAGGAAGAGATTCCATCGGAAGAGGCCAGCACTATTCAAATCGGGTCAGTGGCATTTTCCCCAGGACAAATGCACTAGTCCACAACTCCATCCTTGTCACAGACTATTTGACCAAGATGGGCATCAAGACAGTTCCTCACCCCCCCTATAGTCCAGACGTTGCTCCTTGTGACTCTTGGTTATTCCCTAAGTTCAGAGGCTCTCATGAGACAATTGAGGAGATGAATGAGGCTGTGAGGAAGGTTATTGACATGCTCACACAAAAGGACTTCCATGGGGCCTTGCAGAAGTTGTTGGAACGGTACAACAAGTGCATTGCAGCCAGAGGAGATTACTTCAAAGGGGACTCGAGTTTCATGTGTATACTATCAATAAAAGTGCCCATACGAAAAAGTCTGGAAACTTATTTAATGATCCTCGTAGTTAAGAAATGGTAAAATAAAGAGAGAAACAGAATCCCGACCAAAAGACTATTTAAAACCATTTTTAAATAGATTTATTAATTATTTCTGTGTTCAATTTTCTAAATCAAACTGAAGTCTTGTCAAATAAAATGCCAATGCTAAATTAATGAACTTGTGAACCATAACATGATGTGGCCATTGGTCGATAAAACCAATGGCCACATCATGTTATAAGTTAACAAGTTAAGCTTAAGTGAAATAAATAGGCACAGTGTTTCGTGAATATCGTATTCTTCGGTTATAACTGTGAAAGTTATTTTTAACATTTAAAATAAAATATCCTTTAAAAATAAATATTTCATTTCTAAACATTTTGATATTAATTCTTTATTGATAAAATGTTAAATGGAGAGAGTCTTCATTGTGTAGTGGTTAATGTGCTGGACTGTGATGTCATAGTAAGTGAGTTCAAACTCAAGTTGTGCTATCACATAATCAAGATTCTGTAGTACATGCAAAATTTAAAAACAGTTTTAAAAAGCATTTGCATTTTAAAATACTTTCAGATATTTTCCAATTTGCCCCAAAAAAGGAATCCTTATTTTCAATCACATCTCATCAAAGAAAAATACTTTAATATCCAGTAGAAAGTAGACATGGCATGGTGACCATTAAAAAATGTTGGGGGGTGAGAAAAAAGAGAAATAAGATATTGACCATAAACCAGAAGGACAGGTGCAGATAATATTGTTTTCTTTATGTATTAAGTTAGGATTGGTTGTTTAAGATCTATTGTATTAAAGAAAATAATGTTCCAATAAAGATATGAGCACTGCCAAGCAATTTATATAATAAAGCGATCAATTCAAGACAATTAAGTGTTAATTTGAAAAAGATATTAAGCCAGTATCGATACTTTTTGAAAGAAATTCATCTCAACGGTACAGTTTGAAGATGATTAGGATATTAAATGAAATAGCTTCTCACTATATCCAAAGTGGAATTTTAGAAGTGCTTCGGCCAAATGAAAACTCGCTGGAATAAGTAATTTAATTTGCAAGGGAATTATTTCGAAGTAAGCTAACTTTTTATACATTGTCCATTTCAGCCTAGGCAATTATAGTTCCAGTTTTAATATTGAGGCTTGCTTAGTGCAATGGTTATCGTCGTAGGTAAAATAATCGGTGAACCAAGCTCAAACCCTGGACGAAGCTGCTTGCATTTCACTTCCATCAAATATCTTTGGGGAAGGTATGAATCTACCTGTTCTTCAACAGGAAATAAGCAAATAGTTGGGAAGATTAGGTTATTCAGTCTTGGTTAGACAACCAAACTAGGAGAATAAAACGATTGAATTTAAAACAGCTTTACCCTGCTTAAAAATTGATTTTGTGTTACATCTTGCCCCTGTCGAAACAGGGATGGCTAAATGCATTCTTACTAAACACATTTTCTAACCATGTGGTAAAGACACTGAAGATAATGGAGCTAAAAATACGCGGACTTTATCTTCTGCAGAGAGTAAGCCTCCACCCAAATAAAGAAATATCTTAAATATGACAGTAAACTGCATCTGATAGTGAAACTCCAGGTCAGTAGATCTAGAGAGTATACAGTGTCCCTTCATTGCCATTACTCCCAGGTCCACACTGACCCAGAGTGTTATTACCTCTTTGGATCCCAACTATGGATTAAATAGATCTGTTAAAAAATCATTTGTATACCATAGGACTGAGGAAAAAAACTTTCATGAAACAACTACATAGAAAATGTTAACATGAATGTACAATGAGCTTAATACCCTTAACTCAATGCATGAATTACCCTATACATGTTGATATGTCATTAAAATAAATCAATCTATCAATCAAAATGAAACATTTCCGTTTTTGTAGCTGTTTTTATTTGCTAGTATGTTTTCAGCTTAATATCATTTTTACGACAAACGACTTTTACTGAAGAGATTTAAATATTTCTGATTCAAATTGAATCTTAAACCACTCGAGTGTACGTGCTACTACCGTTCTAATAAAATTTGTTCGTGCATGTAAAAATAAGAGGTTCCCTCGAAAACAGCCTCGATATTATCAGCGTGTGCACCTATTCTGCTAAACACGTTCCTCCCATCAAACAGAAAATTTACGTTTCTAAATCGCTCTATTCGACTAAGCAACAGTATTTAAGCAATTTGTTAGGGATGTTTAAAACCACATTTCTCAGACAATTCTCTGAATTTGCAACTTTCTTTGCTTGCACTGTAATCTGTGCATACCATCTACCAGAAATGATAATATAATGAGCATTTTAAGTTTAAAAAACTTAGTGAAGCAATTTAGTCAGAGATGAATTAAAGCCTCATTTCTCAGTGAATTCTCTGAATTATCCACTTTCTTTGGTAGCATAGAATTCTACCAAAAAAGACAAAAACATCCGTTATATAATTAAGGAAACTTATTATTTTGGAATAAAGTTACATCATATCAAACTGAGTGAGGGAATTTAATTTCTTTTATGAAAAATTTTAACTTGATTTGTTATTGAATATTTTATTCATTATTAGTTCTCCATGACCGTTTTGTCTTGGATTTTTCTTCAATTCTCAACTTTCTTAAACACTGCCTCCGTCGGTCAATAAACTTGCTATTAAATCACATATTTTTTAAAAGAATTTAAAAAATAAATAACTAAATATGTGGAAGTGTTCCATAAATGTAATTTAATGCTATATTAAGAAACTATAGGGATCTTTGTGGGTCCGTACATAGTCGATTGACCATTATTATAAAGTTGCAAATTGGACCGGAAAATAGTTTTATTCATTAACTTAGAGCATTTTAACGCTCTTTCCGCTACAAAATCGGGCTAGGGTGTGCCATTTTTTCTGGAACACAGTAAAATACATGCATAAATCAAATCATTCCAGCATAGTTACCGTTTTCTTTTCTTTTATTTCTCACTCTTTGATAATCTTATTTTTCATAATTTAATCAGTGTGTATTTATATTTACAAAACTGCTATATAACTTTAGTTTGCTCATTATATATATTGGTTTGTTATTTAATGCCCGAGCCATCTTTGGAGAAGAGCAATAATGGTGCTATTTAACCCATAGCTGAGGGGATATTGAGGTTCTTACCTTTCCCAAGTGTATTTGTCTAAAAGTCAACGTACAAGCACAACTGGAGTTCGAACTAGTTTACCACGGTATCGCTGTCTAGCGAGTTAACCATTACGCTACACTGCAAGATATATGTCAGTATAACTGGAATTATATTTTATATTTAGATTCAACTTTTCAATTGTAATGTCACACTTGATAGACTCGTAACAAATTTCCATTTTTATCTCTTGCATTTTTGGCTGTTCGTTGAGATTATTTCTGATATTTTGGATTCAGTATTGTTCATTGGTTTTCCCTGTCTATTTAACAAGTATATACAATTTATAAATTTAGTATGTATATTATGAGAGAAAATAAAAAAATGCTTATCAAGTATAATAAAGACGTTAGTAAAAAAAAATTTTCGAAAAATAATTCTTTATTTCTGTTAATGGATTAATTTTAACGGTATTTGAATCCATGTATGATTATTTTGTGCATAGAGGTTACAAAATCACATTCATATTCATATTTCTGTGTGGTTGCTTCAGAAGAATTTTTGCACAACGTTGTATGGTTTGAAGTATTTATATCTAATTCTAATAATCCAACGGTTTCAATAATTTTTTTCTATTTAATGAGAATTATTTGTGTAAACTCAGTTATATTTTTTCGATAATTCCAGTAAACAATCGTACTCTCAAGTAACTATTCACAAAATAAATAATTTACAGTTATATGGTATCAAGTGATATTATTTAATACTGGTTTCAAACAGATCGATTTGACCTTACTTGAGACGCTAACATGTACCTAAGAGTAATGGCAATAAAGAGGTGACTCTAGATTTTTCAGAACTCCAAAACTGCTGCCTCATTACCAAACAGAGATTACTGTCTTATACAAAGCACCAGTATTCCCTCTGAAGGAAATTTAGGCAGAATATTCAAAACCCCGGTGACAGGATGGATTGAATGAATTAAAAAAAAATCAATCCGATTAACAACTGTAATATAAAAAATATATATATCTATAAAATATGTTGATTTTAGTTTTCTCCTTTTTGCAAGTTGATGCCTGATTTTGATTGGTATCATCACAAACCAAAATCTCTAGTTTTATTATTTATATTAATCATCACGCTAAACTCTCCGGTAATCGTGTAATTAGTATCAAGGCAGAAATGGACACTAAATAAAACGTTAGCTTTTTTAGAATACTTTTTGTGCTTTTTAATACACTTATTCTAGTCAGTTTTTCATTTGTAGGATCATTTTGGATATAGGGAGAAGCTACGTCATCGTATTACTTTTAATGTCCTATTCATCTTCAAATCTTGCCGTTGACAATAATTTCCTGTTTGGAAAAAAGAAAAAGGTGCTCGAAGCTATGTCTAGCGTGTATGGAAGGTGAAGCACTTGTACAATCTTGTGTTTCGCCAGAAATATTCCTTTTTTTTTATACATAACTTACTTAGCTCTGCTAATATCTAAATTTGAATTTAGAATGAAAAATCAACCTTGAATCTCTATACTTTTATCACATACGTACATTTGCAATTCAAAATAGGTTTCTTTTAGTCTGATTTTCTGAGATGTGCTGTCTGTTCAATGCATTTACCAGTAAAACCTGAGTAAATTACTCGGTGTAATCAGACTCTAATAGCAAGTATCAAAAACCACTATAATATTCTGATGTTTAATTTATGACATACATTTCCAAAAGATGGAAACAATACTTTATATATATATATATATATATATATATATATATATATATATATATATATATATATATATATATATATATATATATAATGTTTTGTTGTATGTCAAAAGAAAGAAATATTCTAGAATGAGTAGGTCTACGAAGAGATTTGTATTTTTTCAGAATTCATTTATTAATTTTGCTCTTACATACGTGTATGTTTCCAGCTCGTTGCTTTTGTTATATTTTGACCTTCGACCCGGCCCAAAAATACTATTCCAAGGTAATACACCGGAAGGAAGTGAAACATTCCAACGGCCAGTAATCGAAAGAGATCGCGTGGGCGGATTAAGGCTTATGATATGGGACAAGGTGAAGGTCCCATTGTGCCATTACAGTCATGCACCGGAAGAGAGTAACCTCTGAACTGCATGACAGTTATTTCCGCTTGATGACGATTAAACATTCGATTTCAAAGATCCAGTAGGCGATCGTGTGGGCGTTGAGTTATTATTTAACTCAGTTGAGTTTGGGTCCCAGAGCAGTTGCCAGCAGAATTCCAGACACCTAGAGACCAGATGTGGTAGGAAAGGCCACACCCGACTGAGGGGGCCCTCGGAAAGGCCCGATAGAGTGGACCCAAACATCAGGAGAACAAGAAAGACACAATGTGACGGTCATAACAGTGGGGTCAAAATATGAAGTTTATGTTCGGTCTCCAGTACCCTCTCACATGCAAACCTTGAACAACCCTTTCGAAACCCTTACAAATA
>OY757921.1:51294668-51329668 GCA_963585895.1 Sepioteuthis lessoniana
ACACACACACACACACACACACACACACACACATGTGTATTGGTGAATGGATACAAATACCAAGTCAAAAACTTATAGTGATGCTTAGACCAATATGTTCTCCTCACACCCTAACAGAGTTCCAGACTGGAGCTGGTATACTGGATGCAGGTTTGTGTTAGGCCTTTTCGGAAGAGTCTCTTACTCCTCTACTGTGAATGTAGTTGTTATATTTTATGTCTAGCTGATTGGGCAATCCGTTTGTGTGTGTGTGTGTGTGTGAGAGAGAGAGAGAGAGAGACAGACAGACAGACAGAAACAGAGAAATAGAGAGAGTGTGTGTGTATGTTAAGGAATGAATTCAAGGATACATTGAAAATAATTACATGATAACAACATTACCTTCTCAGTCATAAATTCCTTAAATATGCAGAGAAAGATTGCTTATTCAGTTTTTATAGGCAAGGAGTAAGATGTTAAAAATTCAAATCAAAGTTGTATGAAAACTCTTCAAAGCCTTTGATTGTTTTAGTTTCACTACTTTCGACAATCGTTCATCATTCTTAAGAATGTAAGGTGTTGTAATGTGTTTGAAATCCAACCAATTCTCTTTGTATATTCAACACGTACATAAATCCAGAAAATTCATTAATCATATTCTTTCCCAAAGAGTCTCATCAAAGTGACACTTAATCGAACGAATCTGCCAGTGTCCTTAGTCACGCACACATCTATACATACATTCATATTACTGGATTAATTTACTACGAAATAAGCACTCAGAATCCGTGCCCAAGTGCAGACATTAAGATAAGTTGTTCCATTTCCATCATCCAACATGCTTGATTAGATCAGTTGAATGAAGCTTTATATCTCCAAAGAGGAGAGTACCAAATATTTACAGGAAGGAGATAGGTGCTTTTGTTCGGATTGCTCTCTAGTTAGAGTAGAGAAAGAATTCAGTGAGTTTTTGAATATATATATATATATATATATATATATATATATATATATATATATATATATATATATACCTGAAATTTTATATTTTAGATCTCCAGAATATTCTTTGTATTACGTGAAATATGAAAAAATGTATATATTTATAATCATACTCAAAAATCGTGGTAATCTAACTGGTTACTTTTTACAATCCATTTCCCGCTCCCCCCTCTCTCTCTCGTAATCATCTCAATTATGAGAGCCAGCTGAAAGGATATCGTCCCAACCGAGAAAGATATAAACAAAGGCCATGATGTTTGCATATTTTTCCACGTATTTATCCAACACACTTGGCACGTCGTTTCATTTGTCCAAAAAAGATAATTATCGGTTTAATTAGGCCGAGAACTTTTCAGTAGACACATCTATCTATCTATCTATCTATCTATCTAGCAAGCTAGCTAACTAGCAACTTTTATATTTTATAGTTCAAAGATTCATTTTTACGAAAATATACAAAGAATTAAACGAGCTGGTGGGATTCAGCTTTGTTTGTAACAGATCCTTCTCTCTCCAGGCGACACCTACTGATAACATCGTTACATATTCGGGATTAAAACTATTGCTACGAAGAGAATTCCTCATCTTTCTCATAGGAAATCCCGTAGAAAGATATGTTTTGCTGTCTCTCCAATACATATTTTTTTAGTGGACTTTTAGTACCTTTCAATATTACACTACGCTGTAATACACGATAAATGGAAATAAAAAGTTTTTGCATATTGTTTCTGTTATAAATATATAAAGGGTAATCTCGATCATGTAACAACATTTTAATAATTTCTCGTTCACACACGTGCCGTAAATGAACTTTATTACATACAGTAATATTCCTCGTTTTATTTTTCTATCTTATTTGGTTGATCCAACAAAAAGTTTGAGTGAGTGTAGCGTATTGGCTATCGTCACTGAAGCCAATTGATTTTAACGGTCAACCTTTTTAGGGTTATTTTATGCCCAAAGATCAAACAATTGCATTCATTGTGCATTTTCATTTACATCTTTGTGAAATGGTCCCTTCTGCACTCAGTCCAATCGAACACGAACAATTTCTATACAGATCTATATGTATCATAGATGAGACCCTAACACGACAAATTTGACTGGACCTGGAAGTAAAGGCAATGAAGGGGTACTCCACAATCCTTAAAGGTCCAGAACTGGAGCCTCACCGCTGAATACCGTTTATTGTCGTACTCAAGACACTACCTTTTGGGATATTATAACAATTTACAATAAATCTAAATAATTTAAAAGATAAAGTGAAAATAAAAACTTTTTTAACAGTATCAGTATAAGAAATAATGCAAGATTCAACCATCTTCCTGAATTGTTTATTATATATATTAATTAACATTTTAGAATCTATAAAATTGAAATTATTTTACGTTTTTAAGTTATGCTTCAGTAACGCGTTTCAGTTATTCTTGATTGTAGAGTAAGAATAGTCCTTGTTTAAATTAGATTTGTTGATTATTAAAAAGAAAACTTACAAATGAGAGTTTCGAGATGATATCTGATCAAAATGTTTACTAATGTAGATATTTTATTGCAAACAACAAATACGTTACCTCATCTAATAAACAATAAAAATATAATAAAAATAACAAAATTAGAGAAAATTAAGAACGCACAAACTCGTTACCTGTGAGAACAAAAGTGTTATATTAAAAATTTCTTGATTCTTAGAAGGGTTCTAACAATGATTTTAAAAAACCATACGATGCTCTGTTTTTTTTTTTTAAATTGAGAACACTAATTGTATACATTCTGAAGCAGAACGTTAATAACGATAACAGAGCGTTAAGAATTTTCTTCTTTTATCGTTTAATTTTATTTATTCAGAAATAGTTTTCGAATGAGACATCACATTACATGCAAACATCTCCCTCAAAATGGTTTAACAAAACACCGAAACGTCTTAGGAGGGCATATTCATGTATAAATAAATACATCCACTGAATATCTTGTTTTTTCATATTTACATAACGTTGGATTTATTTCAATTTTCTCTAATATATATATATATATATATATATATATATATATATATATATATATATATATATATATATATATATGGATGTATTGATATATGCTTACAAATTTATACATTTGTATATATATATATATATATATATATATATATATATATATACACACAAACCAAACCCCTCATATATATATATATATATATATATATATATATATATATATATATATATATATATATATACATGCAAGAAGGTGGTGATAACTACTTGAGCCGATGAAATAGGAATTTACCGTTTTTTAATTCTTTTTTTCCTGAAAGGTCAAATGAATATGCAAAATGATGTACCAGTTATTCTAACATTTACATGTTTTTTCAGTGTTTCTGTGTACACACACACACACACACACACACACACACACACACACACACACACACACACACACACACACACACATATATATATATATATATATATATATATATATATATATATATATATATATATATATATAGTGCGAGACATGAAATGCAATGTTTTTCTCACTATGGACATTTGATTCATTTGGTATAAATTTAACCCTCATTTTGGAGATTTTTTATTTTCAGTTCTCTGTCAACATCCAGATATTCACTGTTTTTCTCTCTCCTTTACTTTAACCGAATGATCTGCTGGAACAAGGACTAGACATCATCATTATCATCATGTAACCATGGAAACGGTATATGAAGTGACCATGTGGCGTAAGTTGTTAGTCAGAAACTAAACTAATTCAGTCAGAAAAATAATTAAAATATCCTATACCCACTAGTATCGGCAATAACCAGAGGAAATGAGTTCCTTCTTTGACTGAAGAATGATTTTCAAATATCTCATCCTCTTTTTACCGGCATCTGAATAAAGTAAGAATTTACGAGTAGAACTACCGAAACCGTGTCTTATATTTACAAGACCTAATAAAACGGTAATTATCGGTTCGTCAATCAAACACTGATGAGACTCTGCTGATTTTTCAAAAATAGAACTAAACATATGATTTGATGAAAGAAGGAAGCCTTTATTTTGCAATGAGAGAAAAAATAACTTTATATTTGTTAGTTTCTACGCTAAAAAAGTTTCCTAAAGCGATGTTTACTCGTGATCTTGAGGATATTGATGAATTTCATTGCTTTAACGTTCGCTTATCCTTATCGACAAGCAACAGCCATTGGTAAATAAAATTACTTTTATTATATATCCGTGTACTAGATTCTTTTAGTGATAAAATAAGTTTTGGGGATTTTGCTATGAGTGAAAGTTAAGCTCCATTTGGATTTTGTAAATGTTTCGTTCTAGTAAAATCTATGCGGTGCACCGAGCTTATAAGTTATTGCAATCGACGAGCCGAGTTTAAAACCTAGATGAGGCGCTATTTGAGTTTCACTTTACCCTAGTGCCCTTGGGAAACTCATGAATCTATCAGTTGTTTCCATAGATAAATAGTCGGTAAGACTGGGTTATTTAACCTGGGTTAGACGACCAGTCTAGATGGAAAACTCTTATGACTTACTCTAATCTCCTAAAAAATTAAACGTGGGTCACATTCTGCCCGTTGCTGGCTGAGTGATTAGATAAATTGATAGTTATAAAATCAAATATTACTAAATACATAAGGTAAGCAATTAATCCTATCATTTTCGATGTTTTATTTTATCAGCTTTGAAAAAATAAACCCATCAAATCATAGTAGCTTGTAAGCATATTTAACTACAATAAACTTATAAAAATAATTCATTACCAGATAATCTTCTGAAGAGTATAACCAAATAATAAGTAAGACCAACTACTCAAAAGTTGATTGTGAGCTATTGTCTACTGTACGAATTTAAACTCTGAACGTTGCAGTAGGAGGTAGTTACCTACTGCTATCTGCATAGTTTAGCGACCCATACCGACAAGCAGTGAATATTGCTGTCGATGGCGATGATAATGATGATTATATAAACAGCTCTCTGGTTGAGGAAAAACCAAAACAAAAAAAAACGTAACTCAAATCAAATATAGATATACTGTTATTCCTTTTATCTTATTGGTTTCAGTTATATCAGTTCTTTTATACACCTGCACCGAGGCAGCTATCAATACCAAGGCACAGTATATATTACATCACGGTACAGAGTGTAAATAAAAACAGAGTAGTGGAGAATCAATTTTTCTCTCTAGAGCTGAAAAGATTTCTGAACTATTAAACCTGTTCTCTTCGCTTTTCGCTTTTGTGTTCCTTTTAATTGATTCATTCGTCTAGAGTTTTTTAGTGCTGTTACGTTATATTCATTCTCGCCAATTGTTTGTCTTTGAAAACTCGAAGTTATTGGGGTAAAGTCAACAGTATATTTTATAAACTGGAAATAACATCTGGGTCGCCTCAGGTGACAAAAATCAAGTCTTTTGAAAATATACCATTCTACTGAGTTGTTGTTGCAAATAACAACAACAACAACAACAACAACACCAAAAAGGTATACGTACAACTCAACCTCTGTCCTGGAGAATGAGACGTACAAACTCCTCTGGGATTTTGTGATACAAACAATCACCTAATGTCGGTCAGATGACAAGACCTTATGATAATCGAAAAAAAAAAAAAAAAAAAGAAAAGAATTTGCAGAATTGTGGACTTTGCTGTTCCGGCTATCCACTGAAAGAAAGTGAAAAGAAGGATAAGTTATTCGATTTTGCTAGGAAATTAAAAAAAACTGTGGAACTTGAAAGTGTCGTTTATACCAATTGTAATTGGTGCTTTTGTTAACTCACCAAGGGATTGATAAAAGACTGGAGGGCTTTGAAATAAGAAGACGAGTGGAGACTATTCAAACTACTATATTATTAAGGACGGACAGAATACTGAGAAAAGACCTGGAGATTTGAGGAGACAGTGAAAGATCGTCAGCTAACGCTGATGTGAAAAACTCTCAAGAAGTAATTAATGATAATTATTATAATCTATAGCCATCTTTGTCAGTATTTTGAGGCTGGTGGAGGGTATGAGCTTTCCAAATTGTTATAATGTCTCTGTCTGTTCAAGCAACAGTTACAGACTGAGACAATTCACCTGGCTGTGCTGAAAATTGTTATAACGTTAGTTTCCAAGTAGTTTATATCACTTCCATCAACACTTAACATTTGAGAATTATCTAATTTAAGCAAGTAATTTTGACGCTCTTGGAATAATGGGAGTTTTAAACTTCTGATTTATCAAAAGGCATTAATATGTCACCTCTAAGTAGGGCGAGAGTATAAATGGGTGAAATTTAGTTATACAGAATTTTACTTAGTTTTCTTGAAGTTCTATCTTAGTCCACCTGAGTCTATTTTTATCTATCTGACTTTATTTTGATCTATTTATCTATATGTTGCAGTCAATCACCTTTACCAATAGAATAGTCGTTGGTGACCTTTCTACACAACATTATATTATATAATCTTTCGAGACCATTAGAGTTTTCCTTCACCAAGACTAGTTGCCTAACCAAGGCTGAAGAGCCTAGTTTTCTTTTCTATCAACTCCGAGCAGGAGGAAGAAGAGTTGGTTTTATGATTTTAAAAGGGACATTAGCGTGAAGTTAAACAAGAGCTGTTCGATCGATTCCATTTCCCATGAAAACCCTTTTGCTAAGCGTGCCTAACTTTCCAGGAAAAGGGTAAATAATTACTGATAGATTGTGGTCATAGCTATTGGCTTAACTATGTCGAAGACAACATTGGAAAGCCTAAAATAATCTAGCTGTCTGTCTTTAATTCAGATTTATTCTTCTAGACTAGTAAAGAAGGCTAGAGAGCTTAGTATGTATTTCTATTCTAACCATATTTGGAAAGGGAAGAGATATGATTCATGTCTTTTTCCATGTATTCTAATTCAAAGTAAACGCAAATAGCACAGATGAAGATTTGAACTCAGTTCTTCGAGTTTGTTCTCCCCTGCGAAAACCATTATACTGTACAAAGTAGATTTAGTTGTTATAGTATAATCGTAAAATCTAATACTGAACGATTAGTAGAACATGGAAGATTTAAGTTTTCTGATTTGATTAACAATCCGTTTGTTCCACCTGGAGAGTTAAATCTCACAATTCAAAGTTATTTTAAGCAGGAATTATGTATTTACAGTGACAGTAATTGTCCAGTGTAGCTATCTTTACTCGTATCGCCTTAAATCATAACCGATTTTCTTTCTTCTTGTGAGATTGAGAGCAGATTATACAAATAGATGAATGCATGAAGGAATGATAGAAGAGAACCATATTTGAGTTCTCTGTGGTCTGCCTTTGGAAAACATCAAAGAAAACAAAGATGAACATGAATATCCATATTTACCAACCCCTCCGCTCGGGCAGGATATGACAAAGCGAAGTTTAACAGGTTTAAATTCAGAATTTTCCTTCTCTTAGACTAGTTGCCTCATCAAGGCTTAAGAACCTAGTCTGTCCCACTATTTATCCACAGCTGGAGGGAGAATAATTGGATTCATACCTTTCCCGAGGGTATTAGTGCTATGTAACATGCAATCAGCCTCGTCCAGGATTTGAACACGTGTCACTGTGTTCATTTCCTACGACGATAACCGTTACACCAATATCAAGTGTATAGACGGACTTATGAAAATACGGTAATTGGAGGTAAATGTCAAATGTTTGACGCACATTTACCGGAATTAGCCTTAGATGATTAAAGTGTATATTAAAAATGTGCCCTTGTTTCCTAATTAATTCAAAAAACACAAGTTTATAGAAAAATTTCTGTAAGATTATGAACGTTCCTGATATATATATATATATATATATAGCAACCTAAAATTAAAAAGTACCACAACAATTTTTCTCCAAAGAGGGCTTTGGATTTAAATAACCCATGAAAGTTGATGTAGCGTTTAGCAAGGAACCAAACACACACACACACACGCACACACACACACACACTCTTTATATATATATATATATATATATATATATATATATATATATATATATATATATATGGAGTATATTATATCATTGCCCAAATTATTCAAAAATGAAAATAACACTAATATAACACTTTATTAGATATATTTACCAGAATTACCTGAAAATATTTTGGAATGATATTGATTAACTCTATTCAACCAAATTTTCATTATTTACAGACACAATCTCCTGGAGGCTACGAAATCTCTTGCAAGCGTATCCGTAACTCTCCTTATTTAAATTGGTAGATACCGCGGTTATCTTTGCCCTCAGTTTATCGTTGGTGTTGCACAGTATTTTTTTCGTTTTCTCGCTCAACTGCACCACGCACAAAAAATCAAGGGGATTGCAAGCTAAGAGGAGGATTGGTAGATTTTAGAGAGGGGTGTGATCGTAGAAATGTATTATCCTTCCGTCATGAATGCCAATTAGTACAGCATACAATTTCCAAATTTCTGGAGGAGTTAATTGTGTCCGCTTCTGCCGTTTATTTTCAAAGAAGAATATCGTAATAACCTAAAACCTTCCAGCAGCTTTTGGAGATACAGTCAAATAGTTTTTTTATTTGCTTCCACTTTCAGAATTTGCGAAAAATATTACTGATTTAAGATTTAGTTTAAATAATGTCTCACAATTATCAGAATCTTTATACTAGTATCAGTCATTATAAAATTTTAGTCAAGAAGTACAGATAAAGACCATTGACAAGGTATGATATCTAATATTCTCATTATATATATATATATATATATATATATATATATATATATATATATATATAAGATAATTTGGAATTGATTCCCAAGATATGTAAATACAAAAATATGAAAAAAAAACAACAAGGTATTCAAATGACGAGCTTATATATATATATATATATATATATATATATATATATATATATATATATATATATATATATATATATATGTGTATATATATATATATATATATCCACGCATGTATGGAACCGTAATCTAGCAAACACGGCTCATTATAGCCGATTTATTAGTGCAATGCATCCTAAACGATTCATCTTCGAGAATAAAGCAAATTACAAATCAATTTCGTTAAGCATAGGCCTCCATGTTAATGCACACAAAACGGAATATATGTGCTATAACCAAACGGGGGACATCTCCACTCTAGAAGGAACCCCTCTTAAACTAGTTGACAAATTCACGTACCTAGGAAGCAGCGTCGAATCAACCGAAAAGGACATCGAACCGAGGTTAACGAAAGCATGGACAGCTATCAATAGGCTATCGACTATATGGAAATCAGACCTAACCGATAAAATGAAACGCAGTTTCTTCCAGGCAGCGGTCACATCGATACTGCTATATGGATGCACTACATGGACGCTAACAAAACGGCTGGAGAAGAAACTAGATGGCAATTACACAAGAATGCTGCGTGCAATCCTGAACAAGTCCTGGCAGCAACACCCCACAAGACACCAACTGTACGGCCACCTGCCCCCTATCACGAAAACTATTCAAGTTAGGCGAACCAGACATGCAGGACATTGCTGGAGAAGCAGAGATGAACTCATAAGAGATGTACTCTTATGGATCCCCACACACGGCCGCGCAAAAGCAGGACGACTAGCACGAACGTACATTCAGCAGCTATGTGAGGATACAGGTTGTTGTCCTGAAGACCTACCTAGGGCGATGAACGATAGGGAGGAGTGGCGAGAGAGGGTCAGGGATATCCGTGCTGCCAGCACGATATGATGATGATGATGACAAATCAATTTGCAAATGAATTTTTGATAAAATTTGGATGATTCTAACATTTGATTATTATCTCCGAGATATCAATCTCAGGGATAATAATTAAATGTGAGAATCCTTTATTTCTTCTAAAGTAGAAGGATAAAGATGATGTATTTCTTTTGCAACGTCAACTCAACGCGTACCCTAGTAGTTTAAAATATATTTGCAATACTGATATATATATTCATTTCATGTGTGCCTTTAAAAAGTTTTGGAGTAAAGGTGTTCTTATTTTCTATTTTACATATATTCATGTCTAGTCTCTTTCTCCATATGCTAAACACACTTCTTGTGAAGGCTATTGAACGAATGATATGAACCTGATAAGACTTGAAATCCTTTCAGGACATAGATGGAAGAAGGAAACTTTAAAAGGGAAATATAATTGCTTATAATAACAGCTCTGAACAGGTGTGTTATCAAAACCAAAACCTAAAACAGAATAGAAGAGCATATATCTCTTGTGCGGATTGAGAGATGAAATTATTAATCATAGAGCAAATTAACACGCAAATAATACAAAAAGTGGGCGTGATTCAATAGAAACGTTCATCCACCGGGACATTTAGGCTAACGATGTGATCTGTTGATGGAAACCAGTCATATCATTACAGCAAATCAGAGGCTTAAAAAATCGCATTTAGATTTACACTCCTGTCTTAAGTTAAGTATTCCGTTTGAATTTCAATCAGAATTTTTCTTTTTTCTTTCCGATGATTCATTTTGTGCTCTTTCTTTCTTTCTTTCTTTCTTTTAATTCAATTCAATTACTTCTTATTTGTATTTACCTTATCGAATCTGATTCTTTATTTCTATATCCATATCTTTATTTATGTCAAATTTCTATCTACCTTTACGCCACCATATATATATATATATATTAGCAGATACTTGTACTTACATATAAATTTACTGAAATTAACAATTTATCATTGGACAGCATGTACGAATCCTATTATTATTATTATTATTATTATTATTATTATTTCCAGAGGGGTTTTTCACATCAGCATCAGCTGGAGTTTGAGTGACAGCAAGTCTCCTCTTTTCACATGGATTTGAGTGGCAGTAAGTCTTCTCAAGTCTCCAGAACTCTTCTCAGTATTCTAGCCGATCTAAATAAGGCACTAGTTTGGGTGTCTCCACTCGTCCTGTTATTTCCGATTCCTCTAGTTCCTTTATTAATCTTTCCGTGACTAAACCAAGAACACCAATTACATTTGGTATAAATGCTACTTTTACGTTCCACAGCTTTTTTAATTCCCTTATGAGTTCAAGGTACTAATCATTCTTTCAATTGTACTCTGTGGTCAGCTGGGACATCAAGTCAACGATTAGGTAATCCGTTTGTATGTCAAAATCCCAGAGGAGTTTGTGTATGTCATACTCCAAAACATGTTTGCATTTGGTAGTATGGTCAAATTTAAATTTCTTGCACAATTTCCAGTGGACCACTTTGTTCACCCAGTCGTATCTAGTCTTATACTCTTTCTGTGCGGATTTGCTGCATTCGCTAATCATGTGATTGATAATTTCGTCTCTATCACTACATAATAAACATTTACTGTTTTGCAGCGTCTTATATATTCTTGCTTTGATATGATTGGTTATTATAGCATCATTTTGCACTGTTATGAGAAGAGATATAGTTTCTCTCTTAATGTTTCCCTTTTTTTAGCAACGTCCATGTTTTCCCGTGTGAGATATTGCTTATTCGTCGCTTAAAACGTCCATAGAGTTGTTTTTCTTCCCAGTTTTGTTTCTGGTTATTGGATTCTCATGTTGTCAGTATCGTTTTTGTGGCTGTAATCAGTCTTCCTCCACGCTTTTGCATGTAGTCTTCATGTTGTTGTATTGATGCAGCAACACTGTCTTCAATACCGGCAAGTCCTCTTCCTCCATCTTTTCTTGACACATAAAATGTGTCAGCGTCATCTCTGGGAGGTAAAGCCTTATGCATGGTCATCAGTTTTCTTGTTCTATGGTCCATTTGCTTAAGTTCTTCTCTGGTCCACTTCAAGAATGGTTCCGAGTATCTTATGAAGTGGACAGCTGAGATATTTATTCCTTTGATAAGGTTTTCGATATATTGTTTTTTCTCGAGTAGCTTTTTGGTTCTCCAGACATATTCTTTTTTAATTTTCTCTTCCATTTCGTCTTGTCTGATTGTGTCAAGTTCCAATGTTCCCACGTATTTGTAGGTTACTTTCGCCGGGCATTCTAATATTGTCCTGATTTTGTAGTTCTATTCCATCCGTAAGGCGTCATTTGCCGCTTTTCATTAATAGCATGGCGCATTTTTCTATGCCATGTGTCCTGATTATATATTCTGATTGTGTGTATTAGTTTCCAGTTCTTTTTCATTTTTTGCAAATAGTTGTTCATGTACATTAGGTGATTCTTCTTCTTCTTCTTCTTCTTCTTCTTCTTCTTCTTCTTCTTCTTCTTTTTCTTCTTCTTTGTCAGCTCGTGGCCTTTCACTGGAGTTAAAGTGAAGGTCTCCTGAACTCTTCTGAGTATTTTAGCCGATCTCAGTAATACCGTGACCTGGATGGCTTCGATTTTTCCACTGATTTCCAAGTCTTCCAGGCTTTTCCCAAGCTTCTGTTCATTTCAAGCACATCAACAACAACTGGAATCACCGTCACCTTCATATTCCAATCTTTTTTGGTCTCCGGCAAAGTTCATGTATTTGCTCAACTTGTTTTCTTTTTCAGTCTCTGGTCACCCAGAACGCCAAAATCATCTAAATGACAAGTTCTGAAATATGAGTGACTGGTCGTCTCTTCAGATCACCGGGACTCTTTAAAGTATTCGAGCTGATTTTAACATTGCTATGGTCTGGAGAGTCTCGATTCTTCCTCTGATCTTCTGTTCATCCAGTTTCATTTTCAGACCACTTTTTAATATTTTGGTTGAGTCCTGAGATCTAAGTTTTCTATAGAGTGTACAAATATTGTTTTTTTGCCAAGCTTAAAATTCAACATAATTACGTAATGTTACTGCTTATTTAGGATTAATAACCTGGACAATACCCACAAATGTTTAAAATTATAAATTTCTTCAGTGTTCTTGACTTGAATTAACTCATATTTTTTCTCAAAAACTGTGAAATTCTTTCCAAACTATTTTAAATTCATAACATAATATAGAATAAAATAAGTAAATCTCTTTTCTGTGATGAAGATCTTTTGTACTAAGTACCATTTGTAATCATTCAGTGTAAATTTTAATTGATAATTCACTTTATAAAATAACCAGGTGCCAACAAAATATTAAATTAACTAATGTAGACGGGTACTTCAAATTTAGTTTTAGTGAATAAAAAATGATCTGAGTATTAATTTTATTGCGGACTTTTTGTCCTCATCTTCGTAGGTTTTTTTTTTGTTGTCTTTTTTCTCACAAAATTTCGGCCAAATTTCACATCTAGCCATCTTCAGGTGAAAAACCGCGACCTCGGATAGGAATGCTGAGTCTTGTATCCCTAATAATTACTGCCTTCCATAATTGTTCTCTATCACACCACGTTTTGACCAAGTAACCCTCTGGCCGGCTTGGGTTGCAATTGAAACCTCTATATCCTGACAATGCTCCCCTGGAACCGTAAAGACTCAACGCCTCTATCCGCTACGCCACGGGTCCCGAAAGGTGATTAAGGTTGGATTTGATGGTCTTATAAATCCAATTATTTGTTCTCCATTTCTGGTCTTCCATAGTCTGGTCCGTACCGAATTTGTAATTTTCTTTATTGGGAATCCTTTTTGAGATGAGGCTTCTTCTTTGAGTAATTATTTTATTGTGGACTTTTTGTCATCATCTTGGTAGTTTTTTTGTTGTTTTTTCTTACTACGTTTAGGCCAAATTTCATATCTGGCCGTCTTCAGGTGATTAACCGCGACATTGGATAGGAATGCTGAGTCTTGCAACCGTATTCCCAGTAATTTCTGCGATAGACAACAACTATGGAAAGCAGTAACTGAGAACTGAAATGGTTTGGGAATATTAAGGTGACAGTGATAACAGTCATAGTTGGAGCAAACGGAATAATCTAAAAGGAACTGCAAAAATGCCAGAGTGATAAGAAATCTGGGAAAGAATTACGACCATAATAATATTGAGATCGGTTTGAATACTAAGGAGAGTACTGGAAAGCTAAGGAGATTAGCTCTTTTTAGGAATTCCGTGATGGCCACTAGTTACTGTTGGTGTGAAAACTCACAAAGAGTAAAATAATAATAATAATGATAATTGCTGGTCAAACATTAATTGAAAAGCCCTTAGGATTTCCTGATAAAATAGTAATCAATATTTGGAATGTAACAAATCGGATATGATATTGATGAATGAATATAGGAAATGACATGATTAATTCTGGCATTGATGTACGAAGCGATTAGAGCATAGAGACTACCGAAAAAAGAACCGACTGTTTCCAAAATATACGAATCAGTCGACCGAGGAAATGGCGGCGACAAAGAATTAGAACTCAATGGAAAAAGACCTAGTTTATTTTTGGGAACAGACCATCTATTTTTGGATAGGTTTCTTGGCCAGATTGTTTACTCTTAATCGGAGAAAAAATGCATTCCTCAGTTTGCAAATTTATAATTAGATAGAATCATATTTTTACTATTGTAATTAACTGAAATATTTGGTTCAATAGCTAGCTTGATTAGTTCGTTATTTGGTTTTCTGATCTTTACGGTTGTCTGGGTGACATATTGTGGTACCCAGGTAACCTTCATAGCATTGCTATAGCAAACGGGAGTTACTAAGATTGTGTACATCTCTTCTGCATCTCAAATGATAGAACTATCACTAGTTTTGGGAGAATTAATTGCAGAGAAGAAACGTGGCATTGGGTGCACTATTCTCTGTCCACTGTCGCGATTTGCCAGTGATGTGATCCTTTTGTCAAGGTATCTGAAAACAAAGGAAAGGACTGATATCCTATCCTTCTTAAAGGTATCAACTCAAAAGGAATTTACGTAGCCACCAGATGAATTAAACTCAATTTGCATATTCAACTTTCTGAACCGTTAATTAGATGTATCTAAAAAAAGAAAATAAAATCAAAAATAAGATATTTTCTTTTTATTAGTTGAACATCCCTGAAGTATTATGCTTTATAAATATTATTAAATGAAAATAACTACTTCACCTGATCTCTTCACATTAGAAAAATGTCACCAAGTCATATTCCTAATCAAAATATAATCATTCATTTATTTATTCAATAATTATTATGACTAGGGAATATTGAAAGCGGATACCATTAAACAAGCGAAAATGAAAAAAAGAATTAATAGGAACAAAGTACCTCTGCCGAACAAAAAAGCTTCTCAAAACTAGGCTGCGCTGCAGAAATCTGATCAAAAGAATAAACACCAAAGCAGTCTGCCTTGTAAGATTTTCAGGACTATGCTTGAAATGGGGTAGTGAGGAACTCTGACAAAAGGACCAAAGGATTGGTAAGTTGATGATGATGAACAATTCCTTACATGCAAGAGATGACAAGAAAGTAAACAGAAAGAAGACTTGCCAGCATTGAAGACTGCGTAGATGCATCAATAGAAGGAATCAAGTACATTAAAAAAAGAAAAAGAAAGACTAATTACAGCAATCAGTAACAGTATTGAAAACTTAAGAAAGAAACAGAATCTCTTCTAATAGCAGCCAAAAACAACACCATAAAATGTAACAGAGTAACAAGTGTAGGTTAGGTGAAGAGAAAGATGAAACAGTTAATCACATTATTAGGGAATGTACCAAACTAGTGCAAAAGAATATAAGACTACGCATGACTGTGTGGGAAAGGTGATCAACTTCAAATAGTGCCAGAAATTTAAATTTGACCATATTACCAAATAGTATATGCATAAACCATAATCCTTCCAAGAGAATGATGCACAAAATTCTTAAGGATTTTGAAATACAAACAGATTACCTAATCCCGGTGAGAAGACCAGATCGAGCATTGATTAACCAGACAAAATTGACCTTATCATTCCGTCTTACCACTGAGTAAAAATAAAAGAAAGTGAAAATATAGACAAATTCTTTGACCTTGCCAGGAACTTAAAAAGCTGTGGAACATAAAAGTGACAGTGATTCCAATTGTAGTTGGTGTGCTTGGAAACTCTACCCCAAAACCAGGAAAAAAGACTGGGGAAATGGTAATCAGGGAAAGAATCGAGACCATCAAAACTATAGTTTTCTTAAGATCGGCTAGAACACTTAGAAGAATCATAGATACTTGAGGAGACTTACTAAGATTCCCGTTAAAGACATCCAGCTAACACTGGTGGGCAAAACTCGCTTAGAGGGAAATAATATTTTCCCGTTAATTCTTGGCTATGTTCCCATGAATTAGACGCAGACTGAGAGCTGTAATTTCCCCAAACAAATTGTTGCTTCGAGTTTGCAAAATCGGTGATTAATGCTGAAAATTTACGACTAGAGCTGGAAATATCTAGTTTTGCGAAATATATATATATCGACGAAAACTGACTATGATGCTACTTGAGCTAATTAGGAGATTATCGTAGATAATCAGATGAACATCAACAGATATCACCCTTGCAGAGTGATATCTGTTGATGTTCTTGTTTGTGGTTATCCTGGGATGTTAAGTAACTGCTAGTTTTCCCAATGTTTTCATAAACACAGCCTTTAGTCTCTTCAAATAATTTACTTTTTCTTCTCTCGGAGAAAAATACATCCAAAAGTATATTCTTCTTGCGTATAGAATTTAAGTTGTCAGTTCGTGTAATGTATATTAACGTAAATACCACGTTAAACATTGACAATAGAAATGTCGCAAGTCAAATGAACAAATTCAGGTTAAGTGCATAATGTTAATCTTCGATTATTTAAAAAGTGGCTAATCTTTCGTCAACAAATTTTTTATATATCAACAATTATAATTGCTACATTTACTAAAAAATCTGAAGATTACTACTATAATAGACAGTATACCGTTGTTATTTAACATTCTTTTTTCCGATTGGGTCATTTTTATTTTGAAGACATTGGTTTTGTTCGCCTAGTCGTCGAAAAATTTGCCATAGATATAATTTCGTCATATTCCTTTAACATTCAAATAGCTTTTAAAATCTATTTTCATATATTTGAGATATAATGCGTAATGGATTAATTTCAAATCGGTCTCAATTCCACTCATTAGTGGTTAAAAATAGTCATTCAGCACACTGTTTTCAGACTGAAAAAAAACTCAGCTCTTAGGATAAGAAATATAAAGGAATTAAAAAAAAGCCAAGCTTATATTTAAAATCATACCAAATACTAAAATGAACTTAACCTTTATGAATTGTTATAAAGTATACAATATCGTTTATGTTTCTTTTTGTTGATGAATTATATCATTCGGGAAATCCAGGCTCGGCAATGTTCATAGGAAATAAAAGCTTTTAAAACAATCTTTATGGTCGCATGGAAAATATGTATACAATTATTTCATATTTTCGGAAGTTTTTCTGGCGTCAGGAATTTTTATTTCGAGCTTGACTATGTCTTACCCAGAGAAATAAAAAGCTATGGACCATGAAGGTGGCGATGATATCATTTATAATTGGTGCGCTCGGAACATTTCCCCAAAGGATTGGTAAAAGGGGTTGAAGAAATGGGAAATCGGAGGACGAGCGGAGACCATCTAAATTATAGCGTTGTTAAGATTGGCCAGAATACCGAGAAGAGTCCTGGTGACTTAAAGTGACTTTCTGTTGCTCAGGTTCCATCAGCTAACACTGGGGTAATTAAAAAAGAATCGCAAGGAGTAATAAAACTACACAAAAAATGTAAATACGAATATACTATGAACCGCTCATCATAAAATAATCCGACATAAGTTCACAAGCCATTAAAATCACTCAGTCAGTCCATCAAGCAATCAATCACTCAGTCAATTGATTTACTCAGACGAGAAAAACACCCCATTTCATTTTAAACCTATCTTTGCCTTTTACGACTATAATCGAATTTTTTTATAGAACCGTGAGCAAGTATAGTTGAATTTTATGCTACGACCGTCCACTGATCTGGAAATTTCCGGATTTTATTCAGAAAAATTATTTTTATTGTTCTAATATCAGTTTATCTCATATTTTATAAACTTTGTTTTCCTGGAAAATGCGGTGCACTAGGAGTTACCAATATTATCAAATTGTGCTATATAAGTGTAACAACTAATTGATTTCATTATTATCAATTGCGTAGAAACATTTTAAGTTATATTAACTTTTACAGATTCGAAAATCTTTAATAAAATTAGTCTGGTCTAAGGCAACAAAAATAGTGTAATGGGAGGATCGAATTCAGATAACTAGCAACTCACTATGAGACAATTAATAGTTGCTGTCTAACAAGATTGCTTGGCTAAGCTTATCTTAGCATTAGTATGTCATGTCGTAAATATCACGAGTAATGGGCAACGGAATTAATTCGAAAACTAATGATTTCACTTGAGATTAGCTGAGATTAGCATAGTACTGACCCCAAACAAATCTTTTCCACAAACCATGATTTATGATACTAACATACTGGTAACATCTCTCCAAGATGAATCTGTCACAATTGCTATTTGCCCATACATAACGTTATTAGCAGAGATAAACCAATAAAAGATTGCACTCGACATAATCACCTGAAGACGAATAGATAGGCTGTAACCACCTAAATAATTTTGTGTTAAACATTGAGAGTTTCTAGAAAAACACAAAACTATTTTATGAATGAAATGCTTTTGATGGCAATATGCTTGCATTTATTCTAAGTTTATTTCCGATAAGTTCACCTGAAAAATAATGGAGATCAGACTGAATATGCATTGATACCATAACAACAAACGTAACAGGATTTTTCTTAGAAATTATAGAATCAAGGAGTTAGTTTCAAGACACTTTTAAAGCGGTTTCACACTTATTTATAAAAATAATATTCTATGTTGGCTTCACCGGTTAATTTTTTTTATAAATGAATAAATAAAAATGCAGCATACAAAGTATTCTGCTGTTTTTCTTGCAAAAAAAAAAAAAAAAAAGAAGTACAAAAAATAAAACTAAAAACTAAAATATAATAAAACAAAATGAAATAAAAGACTTGTTCTGAAAATTCACTGATGACTAATATAACGAAGCAGTTGTCTTCTATCTCTAGTGAAACTGGCTGTGTGACCAAAAACAAAGGACCGAAGACGACTAATATCATGGGAGGCAAGGGAAATGGTCGTACGAAAGTTGGTGAATTTTAAAAGGGTCAATCAGTAACAGACGGAAGAAAAGTAACGAATCAGATTTTTGGGCAAGTGTTATCCTCCTGTCTCTTGGTTTGAGTAACGATTAAGCAAATCCTTCATTGACTCGAGAATACCAATTCACGTCTGTATGTCTTTGATTATAGCTTCTGGTTTCTTTATTTAATGACATATCAATCTCAGTGGGTTATTTAATACTAAAGTATATATTATAAATATTAAGTAATAATAATTATTTGTTTGCATACAGTTATCCATAAAGTACAAATGATTTACATATGATTATATAGTTTTAAATATTTCTTCCAAATACAAATAATTTACACATAGTTATATGGGTTATCCACTCAAATCAGAGACTGTAGAAGCGTAGAAAATAAACTAGGGAAGATAATAAACTTGCACTATGCTGTTATTTTAGGAGCAACCCAAAACGAAGAGGGTATAGAAAAGAATGATAGAGATTTATGTAGAATCCGCTTGATTTAAGATAACAAACCAGAGACTCACTGACCAACTTAGGACAATAATAAAGAAATATTGGTTATCTGACTTTAAATTATTGGAAATAAACCAATAAATATATAGGGAAATATATCAAAAGGCCTCTAATACAGTAATCCAGACACTAAATACTGAATTGTCAGAAACTTCTTACCAAAAGGAAACATTAGGTAATACGAACCGAAATTCCACACAACCGACAGAAGGAATAAACCTACAAAACCAAGAAAATCACTCGGGTAAAAGGAAACGTTCAAATACTTGGGAATATTTGAAGCTGACACCATCAAATAAGTAGAGATGAAAGAAAAAAAATTAGAAAAGTGAACCTCTGGAGAACGAGAAACAAAACCATATAGCAGGAACCTTATAAAGGAATACATACCAGGGCTGTCTTACTTGTAAGATACTCAGGACCATATTTGAAGTGGACCAGAGAAGAACTTAAACAAATGAAGCAGAGAACAAGAAAACTAATGACCATGCATAAGACCTTACACTCCAGAGATGGTGTTGACAGACTATACGTAGCAAGAAAAGAAGGACGAAGAGGACTTATCAGCATTGAAGATAGCTTCAACGCATCGAAGACTATATAAAAAAGCGTGGAGGAAGACTGATTACAGCCACCAGAAACAATAGTGACAAGACGAAGACCAACTGAACGGAAATAAGCAAAAAACAAAAATGGGAAGAAAAACAACTGTATGGATGTTTTCAACGACTAACTAGCAACATCTGACACGAGAACACGTGGACGTAGCTAAAAAAGGGAAACCTTTAGAGAGAAATTGAATCTCTGCTAACCACAGCATAAAACAGCGCCATAAGATCCAATCATATCAAAGCGAGAATAGATAAGACGCAAACAAAAAACAGTATATGTAGATTATGTATTGATAGAGACGAAACCATCAAACCAAAATACTGAAAGCCCAGAAAAAATATAAGACTACACACGACACGGGCAAGGTGATTTACTGGGAATTGTACAAGAAATTGAAATCTAACCTTACAAACAAATGGTATATGCACAACCAAGAATCTGTCCCGGAGAATAAGACGCACGGACTCCTCTGGGATTTTGAGATACAAATGGATAACCAAATCTCAGCCAGAAGACCAAACCTAGTGATAATCCATAAGAAGAGAACTTACCGAATAGTGGACTTTACTGTTCCGGCTGACCAGAGTGAAAGAAAGCGAAAAAAGATTAGTACCTGGACATTGCTTGGGAACTGAAAAACTGTGGAACATGAAAGTGAAGATGATATCAATTGTAATTGGTACTCTTGGTACAGACACCAAAGGATTGGTATAGGAACTGGAGGACTTAGAAATAACAGGACGAGTGAAGACCATCTTAACTATAGCATTATTGAGATTGGTTTAAATATTGAGACTTGAGACTTGCTGTAACTGACACTTCAGAGAGAAACCATCGGCCAACGGTGGTGTGAAAATCTCGAAAAGAATTAAAATAATAATAATAGTTTGTTTTCACACATTTATATATCTTGTAAAATTATTTGCACGCAGTAATATGGTTTTGAGTAATATTGTCTAAAACAAATAATTTATGTTAACTTGTGCAATTTCAAACCACTATTCAATGTTGCTTTTGGTATAGTCACCAAATGATTATTAAAGGGACTGGTGGACTTGGACGTAGGAGGACGAGTGGAGACCATCTAAACTACAACATTATTGAGAACGGCCAGAATACTGAGACGAGTCCTGGAGACTTGAGGAGACTTCCTGTCTTTCAAACTCCAGTGAAAAACCATCAGCTAAAACTAATGTGGAAAACTCTCCATGATTAAATAATATTAATCAATTAGCGCAGAGTTATATGGTTTCAATTATTCCTGTCTAGTATAAACAATAGAAGGAATCCAAACTGGTTTTAACGTACCGGGTCAGAAAGGATTTAGAAGCAATGGAAATGAAGCGTTTCTCTTCACACCCATGTGTTCCAATACTCGTGCCTAGCCTCTGAAACCTAAAGCACCACTTTTTAGCAGAGGTGGTGTCGTACCAATGTGCAGAGGATACAATCGACGATTTCTAGGCCTCACCAACCGTTTTGTAAATGGATATATAATTGATAAACACACACACACACACACACACACACACACACACACACACACAAACAAACAAACAAACGCTTTTTCTCAGACTTTTAGAAAGAGAGAAAATCCCGAAAAATTCTTCAGAATATATTCCGGGTTAATATTACTTAGTAGATTTTTAAAAAGCACCTGAAATTTAATCTTGTATACTTGCTTAACCAATTTTATTTCCAAACTTTCTGGCTTTATTTTTTTAAAAAATTCAATAGATAACTTTCAAATGTTAAAAATATATTACTATACAAAAAAGTAACTATATTAAAAGAAATAACTACTGAAAAACTGGTGGATATTCCGTGTAAAGTATAAAAACCATCATTCACTATCAACTTCCAAGTTTCGACAAGTAATCAATAAATAGACTTTGCCGCTTTGATGCAATGACTTACAGTCCAACTATTCATTCGTTTCGGTAAAATTAAATGCACTTAACTACAGAGTGACGTGAGAGTTTTGGAAGCATTTGAGTGTAATTGTTAATTGAATACACTAGCGTCTGACAGTTACGTGAGATGCAGTCAAGTGCACCCCTCCTTAAACTTCTCCACCTCTTCCTTCCCCTTCTCTTTGTCGTCATCCTCCTCTTCTCTATCTCTCATGCTCATCTGAGGCTGTTGTCTTCTTTGTGGTGAGTTATGATCTTCAGCTAACATGGACTTGATGGCTTTCTTCCGCTCTGGAATGTGTGTCAAGAATCCAGGGACTTTGATTATTCGCCGTAAATTAAGGGGTTTGTTGATCATTAAAAAATAGTCATTCAAAGAGGTGAAACCCGCCACTTTTTATGCATTATTAAAGGTTTGCTTTAAAATTGAATAAAATCAACGAAAGTGAAACATGGCGAAAAACTAATCTTAATAATAAGTGTGCGATGAAATCACTTTTAACGAAGCAAGTGAAAAGGATTTCCAAATTTTTAAAAAGATACCCGGCAAAGTAGTAATTTTAATTTTCTGCTACTAGTAGTAGTTGTAGAAGTAGTAATAAGAGAAGTAGTTGCTGCAACCGCTCTGCCATCTCGTATGGCGTATAAGTACCGAATAGTTCAAATATGAATTGTTACATTGCTTATACAGATGATTAGTTTAATTAGACGAAAGGCTTGAGTAGGATTAGTCATACGTTTTGGATTGATTGATTGATTCTAACAGCATGTCAACTCAACAAGGGCAACTTTAAGCTTAGAGGTTTGAAAATGGCGTAAAGTATTCATATTTTCATTTTTGTGTAGCTGTTTCCGAAGAGTTTTTTTTTTTTCTTTTTGCATACTGTCCTATCACATAAAATATTTTAAACAAATCTATTTGACCTAGAGATGGGACCCAAACAATTACTACCTCTTCAGCTTTGGCATTAAAGGCGTACTCTTTGTTCCTTTGATCTACTGAAGTAGAACCTCACTATTAGATGCAGTTTACTGTCATTCTAAGAACACTTTTTTGAGGGGGTCTTACTCTTCTGCAGTGGATATATTCAGTGTATTCTATTTGAATGCGCTGATGAGATAAAAATGGTGTATCAGTGTGCTACAGATTTTCTCGAACTATACTCTTCAGAAAATCGAGCTCACTAATGATAGTCAGCTAGCTTAACTTACAAACAATAGTACTATGTGAACTCAAGATTTAGAATTTACAAAGCTTTGTTTTGATAGATACACAGGCTTCAGATTGCAGACGATGCCTGTTATTCCTAGCTGGACATCCATATAACAACTGACCAAGCTCAGTGCTGCTAAATTGATGATGTTGTCTGAAGCGGAACCTAACTGTTAGCCTAATAAAATATATTAATTATTGTTAAGCAATTTACATCTTGTCGCAACGTGATTTCCTCCTGATTGTTGTTTAGGAGGAGTGACCCTCCTTTCGATGAGATTTAAGCTTTCTCGTCAAAAAGAGAAATTACGTCAATACGTCTCCTGGATCTAGTAAGTATGCACATGAAATTTGTTATTTCCTCATCAAAGAGTTTGGCCGTCTATAAACAATCCTAAATACGAGCAGCAAAATCGACTTATGTGTGGGAGTTTTAGCTTACACAGTGTAACAAGCGTGTTTTCAAAGAATCTGAGACCATCAAAAAGCATTTAATAATTCAATTTTGTTCCGTGTTCGTGATATAATAAAGAATTCTTTCACAATTTCTCAAGATGAGATCATTTTCCAATTACAAATATAATATTCATTTCTGATTATTGCTTAAATCTTTGGTTAAAAAGATGAATGTTTCAATTCAACTTTTTAAATTTCACTTAATTAATTTCAATTTAGATTTATAGACTTCAAAAAGCAAATTAGAAGCATTACAGAATACTAGTACACACACACACACACACACACACACACACACACACACACACACACACACACACACACACACACACACACACACATATATATATATATATATATATATATATTATGATGGAGATTATATGCTTGGTCCCATCGGACGAAACTCTTTCTCAAGTACTTGAAATACTTCAATACGTATATGGATGTAATATCATGTAACTCACATGTGTTTTTGATTGGTACAAGAGGTTCAAAGAGTGTCGTGATGAGTGAGAGGCCTTCAACAAGTAGGACTAAGTTCAACGTTGAGTGAGTATGAAGGTGGTGCGTAAAGACCGTGGGTTGACTGTCTGAATTATCTTAAAGTCGGCTGGACATGGAAAAGGTCAGTATTTGGAAGATTATCACTGAAGATAAGTGCTTTTCTGAAAAGTAACGTTTATAATGGATGGTTGGTATTTCATGGCATATCAACTCTTGTGAATTATTCAAGACTAAATCCAATATATATATATTATCCAATGCCGAGTCAGTCGATGGCGAGAATGATTCTATTATTGGATTTTCTATCTATAATATCCATGTAATTCAAAATCCAAAAGAGACCTCCATGTAAAATAATAATGAATTGAATTACACAGCAAATAATTTCATATAAAAGAAAAACATTTAAAAATTACTACAGATAAAGAAATAGTTATTTCTTTGTCTGAAAATGCAGATCTAACATTTTAAAAATATATTGTCTGCTGAAATGAATATTATTCCAAAAATATGAGTAATTTTAAAGGCTTCCTTATATATAAAACACACAGCTGTTTGCGAATTATTTATATCACTTAGGTATACTTGATATACAGAATTACTAATGTCAATTACTAACAATACTTGAAACTGTTTAAATGTGCGCCAAGAATTCGTTTTAAAAATAATGTTACCAAAAATAAAGTATTGTTATATAACATTCGGAATTCTGTTTATCAAGTATACCGAAGTCATATAAATAATTCTCATACAGCTGTATGCTTTCATATAACTAATTACAATCCTTAGTAATTGATTGAACGATTCTATTTGATCCGTAGATTAGACTCTAACGAGTACTACCAATGCAGAGTTGACCTGGGAGTAATGGTGATGAAAAGGTACTCTACATTCCCCAACGTTCCAGAACTGGAGTCTCATTATCAGATATAGTTTAGTGTCATACCCAGGACACTCTTTGGGTGACGTTTACCTTCCTGTAGAGGTACCTTCAGCGTATTCTACAGCCCCAGCTGACCTGAAAATCGAATAAGAATTCATGAAAAACTCGCTTACACACACACACACACACACACACACACACACACACACACACACACACACACACACACACACACACACACACACACACACACTTTTTTTCTCAAATATCTTTCTTTCTCTGCTTGAGGATTGTCGTAATAAGTCGACATGAAACCCTTGGTCGCAGATAAGTATCCATGCTATTAAACAAATATAAAAACTAATGTATATATATAAAAATATACATCATTCACACACACACATATATATATATATATGAAGAGAGAGAGAGAGACAGAGAGACAGAGAGAGAGAAATATATGAAGGATTGAAATGTATTGATTCTAAATTTGTGATGTTTTCACACATATCAACATGAGCATAGTCAAATAGCTTTTTAAACGCACTGAACATCAAATCTTTTTTTACAAGATTTTATGAAATTTAATACGAAACCTACATCTGCAGCGATTTCCCCCCACAAATTTATATTCGTTGAATTTTAGCTAAAAAAAAAAGATGTGATGAACAGGTCTACAGTCACCCCAAAATGAGGAGACCTATAGTAACCCTAATCTGTTAGCCAACCTAATTTTACGAACCGGGACATTGGCCCAGCAGTTAGAGTGTTCGCCAATGGCCCGGGAGACCTGGGTTCAATCCCAGGTCGAGTCATACCAAAGACTTTAAAAATGGAACTTGATACCACCTTGCTTAACACTCAGCATTATAAGGTACGGTTCAAGGGTAAAGTGGAGCAATCCTGGGAATGGAGTAGCGCCCTCCCCTACACCTTGGTGTAGTAGCTATCGAAAAGGGAGCCTTCGGGTCACCCTCGACTATGGTCGCTAACTTACTTTACTTAATCAATAGAGGATTTTTTTAAACAAACACATTTTTGTCAATAAATGTCACTATGCATTGTTTGGAATTAGTTTATGACAAAAATTATTTTAATCAAGTAAAATGTTCATTTTGAGGCAATTCAAGATGGTAACAAATCGGAGTATCCCACACTTAAAAGAGCCTTGTTATGACATTTTTGCAAACTGGGAAGAGCAAATCATGGGAAAATTACAGAAGAATGTTTGATGTTTCTGAAGAAGCACGTTTTAGTCAACAAATATTTACAATTCAGTTAACAATGGGTTTCTCGCTATGAGTCTCTGTTAGAAAGACAGTCCATGGAATGGAAATACATTGACTCACCGGAAGAAAGCTTCCAGGCACAGCAGTCGGTAAAGAAGGTTCTACTTACAGTCTTCTAAGGAGAAGCAAAGACCTATCCTATTGATTTCTTTGAAAAAGGGACAACAGCTATAAGTTATTCATATTGCCCTCTCTCTTGGAAAGATTTGCCTCATTTATTGAATATTCATTTGTCTATTATAGATCAAAGCTTGACGTGAAAATGTGTGTGGTATACATGAAAAAGTAATAAACAAAGATTATAGAATTCTTAATGGATTTATAAAAATTAAAAATTGAAGTAAATTGCATCTGATCATACAAAGTTTGACATAATTGATGGATTAATTTTTCATAGCGTCAACCCTTCTACCGTCATTTTATGCCAAGGGGTTAGGGAACAGCGTTTATCTTTATATTTTTGTGCCATTGTTTCTAAAGATTTTTCTGCCCATTTTCCTATTGAATACGGATATTTCAAAACATACTTATTTGACCCATAGATCGAAACCTAATTAATACAACCACTCAGAGTCAGAGTGTTCCTGAGAGTAATGGCACTGAAATGGTGCTCCATAACCCCCAGAACTCCAAAACTGAAGCCTCACCAACAGATACAGTGCCATATCAATAATATCCTCTTTTAGTTGGAGTCTTTCCCCTTCACATGGGGTACACTTCGCGTATTCTAAGCCCAGCCCTTATAAATTTTGATGTTTATAATGACATTTTCTTGCATATATGATATTATATTAAAAAAAAAATTCTTAAGAATCCATACCAAAAAATAAATACAAAGATATACCTGCAACTGATGCCTAAATCATAAAATGTCAATGTGAATTTGAGAAGGAATATTGAAGAATTTTTTCGAACAATGTTATTTAATTTAGCATAAGTTGCAAATTTTATGTGACATACTGGGCGTCAATTAGATATTTTAATTTTTATTTTCTTTTGCTTAATAAATCCCAGTTTTTGTTTATTCTTCAATATTTCATTTTATGTTTATATGTATTTTTTCTGTCTTAAATGTATTTTCTCATTTGGTTAAACCATCTTTAAGACAGCAACAAAAATGTTCTATTTTTTCGCTCTGTGATGCCTTTAAAGAATCCTGGTTTTCTCAAAAGAAGAGATCGTCGTAACGACGCCGATAATAATGCCACTTTTGATATTCGGAATTGAAAATCGAGCTAATTTTCCCACTTTGTATCTGGTCGTTTACCATAACTCTCTATCCTATTAGGATTCTGTGACTAATTGAAAATAGCCGCGGAGAAACGAAGGAATTTCTTAATAATACTTCTATTGAGGAAAGAAATAAAGATTTTGCTTTATTAATTTAATCGAAATATTTCGTTCATGATATCGTTAAACGCAATGACTGACATCGAGAAAGTGAAAACTTATTTCTATAAAAAGACGTCATATAATGCTAGCGTTCCAGTTTTCAAATCTAAGCCTTCACTTCCCGTATTTATGTTGAAACAAATGAATTAATTGTGTTTTTCTTTTTTTCATAGAAGTTGTTGATAACCATCTGATGTATGATTCGCTCGTCACGTGACGCATGATCAGTTGTTTTGATTAATGACAAGTAAACGAGGATATTTTGAAGTATTTTTCTGTGGTTGTTTATACTAATTGAAAAATTTATGTTACTGATTGTGTAGAAAGAAAAACCGTGCTAGATTTCAGCAGGATACGGTTCTGTAATATAAATATATGAGCAATAAACAGACCCAAAGTTTTAGTTATGATGGAACTAAAAGCATACCTACCCAAAAATATAAATAATAATTGTGACAAACTAACTGACCGTGTTCGTCATCGCCCAACAGTGCTAAATCTAGAAAAATATCGTGTTGGATAATAAAAGGGAAATATTTTTGATGGGAGAGGAAATATTTGTATTGAAGCCTATACTGAAATGATATGAAATCCAGGAAGACATTCCATCTGTTTACAGAAAGACGGTCTGTCGGACAAAATATGTATAGTCTCCAATAATTTTAATGAAAGAAAGAGTGTAACTTACACTAAATCCACTCTAAACATCTTGGCAAAGTCACGATTATTTATAAGTCGTTCTGCAACTGAAGACCCGAATGCATTTCTAAGATTATAAGTCAGGCATCCAATGAAATTTCCTATTTTTGTGGGGACATGTTTAATCCTAGTGCGCGCGCGCGCGCACACACACACACACACACACACACACACACACACACACACACACACACACACACACACACACACATACATATATATATATATATATATATATATATATATATATATATATATACATACATATGACTTTAAATATATATATATTACTTCATTTTTATTTCTCTTGTATATATATATATATATATATATGATAATAATAAAATACATAAGTTTAAAAGAATCTGTTTCTGCTTTTAAATCGATCAAGCAATAACGTTAGATTTTTATCCAAAACGCACTTAGGTCGTGAAATTTTTGATCAGTCTTATTTTCTAATTCAACACTCAACTCATGAAGTTTAGATTGAGGGCAAAAATATTCGTTAGATTTCATTTGATCTAGTAGAAACGAATCATTTGGGTACCATCGATATTCTCACTTATATTATTCATGCGCAAAACCAGTTTCCGGAAATTTGGGAATATATATCGATTGATGAGTGTAAAGATTAGAACAATTCTCGTTATTTGGAGAAATTAAGTTCCCTAAGTATGTGTGCGTATATGTAAACATATATAAACTACTTTGTACGCAGGAAATAAATATGAGTATATGTATTCATACATATTAAAGACAAGAATAATTTGATTTTTTATAAGTTCTTTATTAGCAGTTCTTTTTCACGAGAGAATTGCTGCAAGTGGACTAATGCTGTTAAATAATTTTCCGAAATATCTAATATTAAAGCCGGAGTAAGTGTACTTTCGACGTTCCGTAGTCATAGTTGTGAGTCTGCCTACAACCTTGCTATAAATTAAGGGATGTTTCATAATTTCAGTAAATATTCTAATGAGAGCGTCCATCACGGGCAGTTGACGTATTCAAACTTGCCGTCTATTGGTACCTGTTTGAATGGGTAGAATTTGCAGACCAGTATCACGTGACAATGATGACCCACTATGTCTGTAGAATTATACGCCTATGTTAGATAAATCTAAGTATTGTAGCCCCTAAATTAAAAGAGATTGTGTTAAGTGTGGATATGTTTTTTTTTAAAGAACAGCTTTCAGTAATTGGTGTTTTTACAGTCTCTCTTGTTTCCGATTTTCGTGTTCTGGTAAAATGTTTGTAATATTTGTGGGAGGTTATATTCATGTATTATGTGTTGATACGGATCGCACTATCATTAGATAAGTGGCGGGTTAGTGGTGGTTATGTATCATTCCTAATGTTGAAGATGCAATCTCTTATTGGGCAAGAAAATGGATATGCAGCATAAGTTTTACATAGAATTTAGGTGCACTATTACTTGCAAAATAAGTTTAACTGTTTTGAATAGAATCATAAACGTTTTTTTTGCAATCTATAGGTAATGTATATCTATATATGATGTTTTTAATTGCAGATTCATCAAGTTAGAATGCATTTGATTGATTATTATTCCAATTTTTCTTGGGGTTATTTTTTAAGTTACAATCATTAGAGATCTGTAAAGTTACTTTTATTTGTTCATCTACGATACGGTTAGAACATTTATTATTAAGTGTTCGTTTAATGTTGCTTAATCCTTTGTAGAGTTGGGTATGTGAGGAGGAGATATGTTTGACTCGATTAATGAAGTTTTTTTTTTAATACAGCTATCCTACATATTTGTTGGCATTCACTGTGGTTGTTAAGGAGACAGAAGTTATTTCTAGTAGGTCTTTATAGACAGAGGAAGTAAAAATATAATAGTTGGAGTTAACTAAAACATCAAGGAAAAGGATTATATAATTGATGTTGAGTTCATAAGAAAATTGAAGACAGAAGTTATCCTTGAAAGCTCCTTTTCAGATTTTTTCTTCATCAAGGTTTTCTGAATATGTTATTGATGTAGCAGACATATATCAGAGTTTCAGCACATATGCTTAAGATCTGGTTTTCAAATGGATAATGTAATTATAACCCCCCCCCCATAATCGGAATGCCATCAGTTTATATATAGACGTTACCACGGTGGTTATAGAAGAGGATTTGTGTGGTCAAAGTAAAGAGAAGTTTACGCAGAATAACGTAAGAGAGAAATAAAGAATTTTTGTGCATGTTGTTTATCATTATATCAATAATTTTTTTTACTGGAACTGAACTTTAAGTACTGAGAACTTAAAAATATTTGCAATCGATTATAATCCAAATTCGTTAAAAATTTCTAGATTAACGACAGCCGGAAAGTTGCCTTTTAGAGTGTAAATATAGTTATACACACAAATTTGCTAGTATTTAAACGAAGGTGCTCACACACACATATATTTACCTGCCAGAGTACACACCTGGCGGTTTATGTCTTGGAGTGAGTATCTAAGTTGGATACATAAATTGTTCATTCGCTAAATAAAACTCGTAAGATATCAACCTCAAGTTCCTGTTCATTTCAGCCTTCTGAATGCATCAGATGCCAAATACAACCGTTTCCCCATCTTTTCTAAACGACTCGCACCTTGACACGCACGTGTACATATTGATCAGTGGACGAGTAAATTTCAAATCGATCGAGATTCTATCCTAAATTTAACCGATACTAGTCGGCATATCCAGTGATAATTGAAAACGATTTGGAGTACAGTGTGATCTTAAATGTATTGTGTGCTATCAGTATCTTAGTTAGCCATGTTTTATTAGTTGGCTTTTCGTAAATATCAATCATATAATCGAGCGTGGTGGATTATTTTTTTTTAGCGAAAGCTACCTTTCAGTTAAAGTGTGCATTTTAATAAGGGAGAGATGTACTAAGGACATAACGGTTATACTGACGGGAAATGAAGCGGCGAGCCTGTTTTCAGTTCAGATGGAGGCTGCTTGCATTCATTTCACACCAATTCTCTAAGAAAAACTATTACTCAGTTTAATCTTCCCCTTAATTCTGGATAAAATAAGACGTCACGCTGAGCTGTTAAACTTTATTTATCTTTGCATTTTTTCATTTTCCATCTTCGTCATATTCTTCAATTTCTGCTTCTTCATCTTAATTAGCATCATTCTCTTTCCTTTATTATTATCATTATTAGCTTTACTGAGGTTATCTTACAATCCTTCATAGTGTCTTTATCCCAGACCTAAGTAAAGGGAAGCTTGTGCTTTTATGTATTCTTTGTTCCAAACATACTTTCAGGTTTTATTTTTGATTCACATTGATAGTACTCATCAAAAAAGATGAGTAGTTGCTCAAAGTGCAATATTTTTTATTTCATAAAAGATGTGAATTTCAGATATTTTGTTAAAGTGTTGCTTTCTTAATTTTACCCTGGGATCTCTCTATTGGTGGCACGGTGATTGTTTTAAGGTGACACATTTTTTTTCAATTTACATTTGATTGATAAATTATCTGTGGGCGCTGACATATCAATTAGAAGGCATGTTTGTCTTTGACAGTCTTGAATTACTATATCTGGCCTACAGGTCTTATGTTTCCATCAGTTTGATTAGCACTGTCCGAAAAAATAATAGCTCTTTGATTTTTGTTCGGAATTTTTGTCATTTTCAGATTTTGGTAGCCCATAGTTAGTTGGAGACTGTAATCAAGGGTTAGCTAAAGGCTCCTTTCAAAAGCTACATCACCAAATTATTCGGGAAGGCCCAAATTTTTTCCCTGGATTACTCCACTTTACCTTTGATCAGTACATAATAATGATGAATATTAATCAAGGAGGCATCAAGTACCATTTTTGAGTTATGGGAGTGATTCGACCTGGGTTTGAACCCAGGTCTCCGGGGCCGTTTGCGAAAACTCTAACCATTATGCAAATGTGCCATTTTCACAGTATTTGCATAATTTCCAGTGAATATAACGTCTTGATTATTATTATCATTATTGTTACTCCTTCTCGAGTTTTTCACATCAGCGTTAGCCGATGGTTTCTCACTGGAGTTTGAGAGACAGCGAGTCTTCTCAAGTTATTGGTCTCTTCTGTTACTCATAGTATAGTTATTGGTCTCTTCTGTTACTCATAGTATAGTTATTGGTCTCTTCTGTTACTCATAGTATAGTTATTGGTCTCTTCTTTTACACCAAGTATGAATTCAAACCAATTTTCAACAACAACTGTGGTGGATAATATATATATATATATATATATATATATATATACATATATATATATATATATATATATATATATATATATATATATATATATGGGTATTATTCGGTCCAGTTAAACCAGAGTTGGGAGTAATTCCTTCAGGACAAGAAAATCATTCAAAAGCTGAACATTTAAATTTTCCTGGTAGAGATCTCAATGTAACTAATATTACAGAGCAATACTTTCTTTAAAGAAAAAAACAAAGACCGGTTATTGTAGGATTATAAATTTATTTCCATCCTGTTTTGTGTTTCTGATGTAAACTAAAAACACGAAGAAAAATATAACTGGACTTCTTCAGATCTTATGGATAAGATAAAACAGAATAGACACGGGGGTGGAAGAGAGGTGAAGAGTTATCTCCTTGTTTTATTAAACTTCCGTTTTTTTTTTACTTATTTATTTTATTTATTTTTCTAATTTTACCGTCGGTTGGAATTATGGTAATTTAACTTTTTTATTTATTTTCTTTTCTTGTTAGGTTCGATAATTAACTTTTATGTGTTTTGTTTATATAATAAATTTTTGTAAGAGAAATATTAATACTTATATTAATTTCGAGTCTATTTCCTCAGTTACCTATTTTTTTCTTGTACGTAAATTGGATATGTTTTTTTATTTTTTTTATTTTCATTTTATTTTATTTTCGTTCATTTACCTTGTTTCTCAATTTATTTCTATGTTCTTTTAAGATAATTAGTCTATAGTTTAAATTTAGCCTTATGTCTACATCTTGCTATTAATTCACATGTCTTATTTAATAACTTTTCAGATATTGGATACGTCATTATTAGTATTTTCTCTTCTAAGCACAGACTGCATCTAGCGTCAAAACTTTTTGGAGTATTTGATTTTTTTCAATATAGACCATTGAATCTCAGGGGTTAACCCTTTGTTTTTCAAACTCCAGAATTACTTAGATAGTGCTGTTTGGTGTTTTCGATGTTCGTGGGAGAAAGAATATTTGTGATTTGCGTACCTCTCCTTCCATTTCGTGGAGGAAATTCCGATTTATGTTTTTTTATCCGTTATATTCTCTTTTGGGTAAATTATTCCTTGATATACTACATTATTTAAGTTACATAATCCATTCATAGGACAATAGTCTCGAGATTTACAATTACATTTTTTTTATACCGTAATTATTATCATTATTATTATTATTATTATTATTATTATTATCATCTATTCAGTCCTGAAAGTCCTTAAAATATAATTAAGGACTTTAAACATGTCTAAGGACTTTAAACATGATAATAAACTGCATAAAATATTTAATAGAAAAACGTTAAAAATTAATTAATTGCACGAAAAGTATTTTTCAAATAATCAATAATCATAATAAAAATATAATTAAGGACTTTCAGGACCGAATAAATAATAATAATAATAATAATAATAATAATAATAATAATAATAATAATAATAAAAATAAAGAAAAAATATATATTGAGAGAAAGAGAGAGACACGATGCGTAATGGTTATTGTTAGAAGAATGGACAAAGCGACCCGAGTTCAGACCTTGTACGAGGCTTCTTACATTTCACATACCACTTATATTCTTAGGAAAAGTAAGAAACCAATCATTCTCTCTCTAGCTATGATTATAATATAATCTTGGTATGACCACTTGTCTAGGAAGAGAAAGATCTTAATTCCAACCTGTTAAACTTGATTTAAAATTTACCTTAATTCGAATACTGTTTGTGCTGAGGGGTTGGGTCAACACACACACACACACACACACACACACACACACACACACACACACACACACACACACACACACACACATACATATATATATATATATATATAGATTAAAATAACATAGACATAGAGTCAACGGCTTTCGATGGCTAGGCTTCTTGCCTATGTGAATATCTGCCGAAGTGTTTCCCACGTGGTTGGTATACATTTATATACTGTTGTGAATATCAGTTTGGGAATGGTGATTTAAGTAATCTGAACCACTCAGTATAAACTTTATCATCCTTCCCAGAATGCCCGTCAAAGTTGATATTCATTCTTATCATGAATCACACAACAATAAATAAATAGCTACCGACTTTTTAAAGGCGGTTCCCGTAGTATAAGGGCTAATGTGCTGGACTGCGACCTCGAAGTAAGTAAGTTCAAACTCCAATCACGCTATCAAGTTTGATTTTTGAATAATACTCTTGAAAAAGCTACGAAACTTCTTATCCCCCTGTTGTGGTTTAAAATGCATAAATGCTGTACTTCTATAAGGATGGCTTTGGTATAAAATAACGCACTAATGTT
>OY757921.1:51332168-51474668 GCA_963585895.1 Sepioteuthis lessoniana
ATTATTGAAGACGGCCAGAATACTGAGAAGAGTCCTGAAGACTTGAGAAGACTTGGTGTCACTCAGACTCCAGTGAAAAACCATCAGCTAACTCTGATGTGAAAAACTCTAATGAGTAAATAATAATAATAATAATAATAATAATAATAATAATAATAATTAGAACGCTCGAAGAAAATGAAACCTACAAATACTTGGGTATCTTGGAGGCTGACACAATCAAACAAGTGGAAATGAAACACAAAATTCAAAAAGAATATCTCAGGAGAAAACTACTCGAGACAAAGTTCTCCAGCAGAAACCTTATCAAAGGAATAAATACTTGGGCTCTGCCCCTAGTTAGATATTCGGGTCCCTTACTCAAGTGGACTAGAGGTGAACTTAAACAAATGGATCAAACAACAAGAAAACTAATGACCATGCATATAGCACTGCGTCCCCGAGATGACGTTGACAGACTAAAAAAGAGGGAGGAAGAGGACTTGCCAGCTCTTGGCTCAGAAACTAAAGGATTATTAAAGGGCCTTGAGGACTTGGAAGTTGGCAGAGGAGTGGAGACTATCCAAATGACAGCATTATTAAGAACGGCCAGAATACTGAGAAGAGTCTTGGAGATTTGAGAAGACTTGCTGTGACTCAAACTCCTGTGAAAAACTATCAATTGGGGCTGATATGAACAACTCCAAAGGAGTAAATAATAATAACAATAATAATGGCGGACCCCGCCAAAAAAAAAAAAATAAATAAATAAAAAACCAAATGCAATAACAGAATTTTTCGAATGGAATCTTCTAGAACAAGGTGTCATGTAATTATTAGGAAAGATATAAAAAGCCCCAACTTAAGAAATATATGGATGTATACACAGATTAGATAATTCTCCAGGAACACTTGTTGGGCAGAGGTTAGTACAAACTGCTATTTTTAAAAATAAAGTTAGATTTTCGATGACTTGTAAAATCTGTTGATGAATTTGTCTTATATTTTAACTAAAGAGTGTCACTAATCGACTAAATGTTTTTACCAGGTGCAATTATCTCGAGCTAACTGAAGAATTGTTTAAATTTACCTCGTCACCCTCTATATTGCCCAACGATTTTCTCAATCGATAGACGTTTTAGCCCGGTATTTCGCCGTAAAATCGAAAGATTATCACCAGCACATAAAAAACTAGGTTAAGTAAAGATATTACCATTAAGCTCGCATGAAAAATCTTCAAGCTGTCCACTCTAGGTGCTAGGGAAGTAAAAAGTTTTTTAAAAAGTAGGACAACGGACTTTAACTAAGTTAAAACTTAGGTTTACATATACTTCTCTTTTTTTTGCGACCCACTGTTCATCAACAGTCAATGACTACTCTCGGTCACATCTGTGTCAGGTGTGCAGATCAAAAACAACCCCTGGGTCTAGTATAGCCACAATATACCACCCATGGTAAAAATGTCCTATCTCAATATTACAAAACGTGGGACCCAGGCAACAGGCTTGGGTGTCATAATCGGCAGGTGCTCTCTTGATAACCAACATGGGAGACCCAGTATCCATCCTGCGAATGTTGGCTGCGAATGACAATATTAGCAACCACAACGATCAGAGACCAAAACGCAAAACACGGACCAGGGAAGACAATCATCTTGCACTACACTGCTATTTTAGGAGCAACTCTTCACAAAGAAGGTATAGGAAAAGAATGATAAAGATCTGGCAAGAATGTGCTGGTTTTCAGACTATAAGCCACGACAAAGTAAGAACAATAATAAAAAAAGATGTTTTTCTGACCTTGACAGTCGCAAGACAGTACAATTCCAAACATATCAAGTGGCGCCAATCAAGAACAACATATCAGAAAAGAACTGCCAACTTTTGAAAATGAATACGCCACAGTACCATGTAACCCTACAGAAACACTATCACGAGAAAAACAGACAAATGTAGAAAACCGAAAAAGAATTATGAACAGTGTGAAGACAACCCTTTCATCATTAAGAAACATAGAATGGAGAACACTTAAAACTGAAACAAACAAAATAAATCAAATACTACCTTACATATCAACCAATAACATAACTGAGTTAAAGGATCTAATCTATGCTGGGGAGAAATTAGTGCGTGAGAAAATTGGGGTCCCATCAAAAAGCACAAAGAAACCATCAAAACCAGGATGGGAAGTTCGACTGGAAATTCAGATAAAAAAATCTACAAAAACAGGCAAAAATGGTAAAACAGAAAGATTCTGGAATATGTGGGAAGAGAATGGAAAAGACAACACGGAAAAAAACCAGTACAACTTGAAGAAATAAATCAGAATGTTCTGGCGAAAGAAGGGAGACTAAAGAGATATCAACTGAGGGTAAAACAATACAGACAAAACAGGACATTCCAAAACAACGAAAGAAAATTCTATCAACAATTGGGAGGGGATGACACAAAAACATACCAACAACCAGACGCCATAGAAACAGAACAGTTTTGGATGAAAATATGGCAACCGAAAAAGCATAACGAAAAGGCTGAATGGATAAACGATATGACAAGAGAACTAGAAGGACTCGAGGAAGGCTTAAAAGCGGAAATACACATCGAACTACTCAAAAGAACACTAAAAAGTTATCCAACTGGAAAATGCCAGGACATGATGGAATACATAGATTCTGGTTCAAGAAATTCACCCCCATTCACGGCAGACTAGCACAGGAAATGAACAGATTCCTACAAGATGCACAAGTTGTACTGACTAGATGACCAAAGGAAAGACAACATTGATCCAAAAGGACCCAAGTAAAGGAACTGCTCCAAACAATTATAGACCAATAACTTGTTTACCGATGATGTGGAAAATATTAACAGCACAAATAAGGGAAGAGATATGCTACTCGCTAACAAGCCGTGGATTGTTCCCTGATGAACAGAAAGGATGCCGCAAAGGGTCCAGAGGCACAGCAGAGTTACTCTACACAGATCAACACACCCTAAATGAAAGCAAAAACACGGAAAATCTAGCTATGGCCTGGATAGACCATAAAAAGGCATATGATATGGTTCCGCAAAGCTGGATAATAAACTGTCTCAAAATGTTATAAATATCACAAACTTCATCGAAAAAACCATGAAAAACAGGAAGTTGAATTAACAGCAGGAGGAAAAGGCTTTGCTGAAACAAAGATCCAAAGAGGGATTTTCCAAGGAGATGCACTGTCACCTTTACAATTCATAATTGCCATCATGCCACTAAGCCACATACTCAAAATATGTATGGCCGGATACAAACTTAGTAGATCGCAAGAAAAGATCAACCACCTAATGTACATTGACGACATTTGCAAAAAATGAAAAAGAACTGGAAACCCTCATACACAGTTAGAATATACAGTCAAGACATAGGGATGGAATTTGGCATTGAAAATTCCGCTCTGCTCGTCATGAAAAGTGGCAAACAACATCTAACTGACAGAATAGAAATACCAAATGAAGGCAAGATCAGAACGCTCACAGAAAACGAGACCTACAAATACTTAGGAATCTTGGAGGCTGACACCATCAAACAAGTCGAAATGAAAAACAAAATTCAAAAAGAATATCTCAGGAGAACTAGAAAACTACTCGAGACAAAGCTCTCAAGCAGAAATCTTATCAAAGGAATAAATACTTGGGCTGTACCCCTCGTTAGATACTCAGGACCCTTTCTCAAGTGGACCAGAGAGGAACTTGAACAAATGGCCCAAAGAACAAGAAAACTACTAACCATGCACAAGGCATTACATCCCAGAGACGACGTTGATAGACTATATGTACCAAGAAAAGAGGGAAGAAGAGGCCTTGCCAGCATCGAAGACAGCTTTGACACATCCATACAACGACTCGAAGACTAAATAGAAAAGCACGAAAGAGGACTGATACGACCATCAGAAACTATACTGACCACACGATCGATAACAGAATGACAAAAACTAGGAAACAAAAATGGGAAGGAAAACAACTCCATGTTTTTTTTTGAACGACTAATAAACAACATCTCACACGACAAAACCTGGACATGGCTAAAAAAAGGAAAAGAGAGGAATAGAATCTCTCCTAATGGCAGCACAAAACAGCCCCATAAGAACCAATCATATGAAGGTGAGGATAGATAAGACGCAACAAAATAGCAAATGTAGACTCTGTGGTGACATATGTGAAACCATCAATCAAATAATAAGCGAATGCGGCAAACTGTCACAGAAGGAGTACAAGGCGAGACACGACTGGGAAATGTGCAAAAAATTTAAATTTGACCATGCTAACAAATAGTAAATGCACAACCCAGCACCTGTCCTAGAAAATGACACACACAAACTCCTATGGGACTTTGATATAACAACGGATCACCTAATCTCGGCCACATGACCAGACCTAATAATAATCAACAACAAAAAAAATCTGCAAAATTGTCGATTTTGCTGTCCTGGCTAACCACAGAATAAAACTGAAAGAATGTGAAAAGAGAGATTAGTACCTCAACCTTGCTAGAGAATTAAAAAAAACTGTGGAACATGAAGGTAACAATAATACCAATTGTGATTGATGCTTTTGGCACGGTAACTAAAGGATTATTAAAGGGTCTGGAGGATTTGGAAGTTGGCGGCCAAGTGGAGAACATTCAAACAACAGCATTATTGAAAACGGCCAGAATACTGAGGAGATTTGCTGTCACTCAATCTCCAGTGAAAGACCATAAGCTTATGCTGATATGAAGAACTCTAATGAGTATTAATAATAATAATAATAATAATGCGAATGGGTGGCAAAGGAATCCAGTGGGAATTTTGCAAGGGACGGAAATTTGACCATACGACCAAATGGCACATGCATAACCAAACATTCGTCCTGGGACTAACAAGTACCAACTCCTCTGGAATTTTGACAGATGAACAGACATTATACTAATCAACATAGAAAGAGAACTTGCAAAATTGTTGACTTTGCTGTCCCAACTGATTATAGAGTAAAATTGAAAGAAAGTGAAAAGAAGGATAAATATCTCGACCTTGCAAGGGAATTTAAGAAACTGGAACAAGAAACTTTGGGTACAGTGGCCAAAGGATTAATAAAGGGACTGGAGAACTTGGAAATAAGTTGACGAGTGGAGACCATCCAAACTACTGAATTATTAAGATCGACCAGAATACTGAGAAGAGTCCTGGAGACTTGAGAAGAATTGCTGTCACCCAAACTCCAGTGAAAGCTCATCAGCGTTATTTGATGTGAAAAAACCCAAGGAAAAAATACTACATCAATTCAAGAACTCAAAGAATTCATTAAAAAGAGTAAAGAAAGATGAATACAACAGTAACATAAGGGCAAACAACAGCAACAAAAACAAAAGCAAAATTAAAAAGCAAAAAACGAAACCAAATAATAAAAACTACAAAACAAAAATGCAATGAAAAATAAATTTATGGATACTTCAAGCGATAAATTAGCGAGATTGCCAACGAGAAATCCTGGACATGGCCAAGAAAGTGAAACATTAAAACAAAAATGCTGATTCTCTGTTAATACCCGTAAAAAATAATGCCATCAGTATTAAAGTGAAAATTGATAATACGCGATTGAATACTGGGATTATGTGGAAACTGAGATGAAACATTTAATCACATAATAATCAAATGCAGTAAACAAGCACAAAAGGAGAACACAATTTAGCGTGACTAAGTTGGAAAGTTGATCCATTGGGAATTGTGCTAGAGATTAAAATTCAACTATCCTAGCAAATGGTATATATTAAAACTAGAATCTACTCAAGTAAATGAGACGTATAAAATTCCCTGGGTCTTTGAGACAAAGATGGATAATCGAAAATGAGAACGTGAGATCAATTTCAATTTTGCACTCCCGGCGGAACACCGAGTGAAAAATTTAAAAAATAAACGCAAAAAGATAGACAAATACTTAGATATGGCCAGAGAGCTGTAAGACTTATGGAACATGAAGATGACGGTGATAGAAATTGTAGATGGTGCCCTTAGAATAGTCCTCAAATCCTAGAAAATAGACTGGGAAAATGCAGATCATAGGAAGAATCAAGATCATCCAGACCACAGCACTATTAGAATCAGCAAGAATACATAGAAGAGTGTAGGGGATCTGAGAAGAGTAGCTGTGATTCAGAATCCCGTGAAAAACTACTGCTACTTATAATAATAATAAACTTCAGAAAGCAAAAAACAAAAATCAAAAATATAAAAAAAACCTAAAGTGAGAAGAAAATTAAATGTATGGATACTTCAAACGACGAATTAAAGAAAATGCACCCCAGAAGTCCTGAACATGGCTAAGAAGAGGAAAACTCACGAGAGAAACCGAATCTCGTCTAATAGCAACTAAAAATGATGTCATAAAAACTAAGTATGTCGAAGCAAAAACTGATAATACACAAAAGAATGGCAAATGAAAGTTAAAAGGTGAGAGAGATAAAGCTGGTAATTGTACTACAAACTATGGCAGGAAACTAACACAAAAGGAATACAAGACAAGTCATGATTAAGTATGAAAAGTAAGCCACTGAGAATTGTGCAAGAAATTAAAGTTTGGCCTAACAGGCAAATAGTGTGTGCAGAAAACCGAATATTACTAAGAAAATGAGATGCATAAAATTATCTGGGACTTTGAGATGAAAACGAAATACCTACCAGGAAAGTAAGTAAGTAAAGTTGGCGACCATAGTCGAGGGTAACCCGAAGGCTCCCTTTTCGATAGCTACTACACCAAGATGTAGGGGAGGGCGCTACTCCTTCCCTGGATGGCTCTACCTTACCCTTGATCCGCACCTTATAATGCTGAGTGTTAAGCAAGGAGGCATCAAGTACCATTTTTTGAGTCTTTCGTATGACTCGACCTGGGATTGAACCCAGGTCTCCCGGGCCATTGGCGAACACTCTAACCGCTAGGCCAATTTTACCGGACACCAGGAAAGTAGACCTAGTATTCATTAGCAAGAACAAATGATGTTACCGAGTAGATTTCGCCGTTCCAGTTGCAAATCAAGGAGTAAAAATAAAAGAAAACGAAAAGATAGAAAAATACTTGAACCACGCCAGGGAACTGGAAGCGCAGTGAAAAATGAAGATGAAGTTGATACCATTTGAAGATAATACCCTTTGAATGGTCCTCAAAGTCCTGGAGAAAGAGAATAGGGGTAAAATATATCATAGAAGGAAAAGAGATATTAAAACCAGAGAAATGTTTATTATCATTTTACTCTTTTATGAGTTATCACTGCCGGAGGTGCCCGTGGTGTAATGGTTATCGTCGTAGGAAATGAACACGGCGACACGAGTTCAAATCCTGGACGAGACTGATTTCCTTTCACATAGCACTAATACCCTTGGGAAAGGTATGAATCCAATTATTTTCCCTCCAGCTATGGGTAAATAGTAGGACGGATTAGGTTCTTCAGCCTTGGTGAGGCAACTAATCTAGGAGATGGAAAAATCTGAATTCAAACCTGTTAAACTCCGCTTAAAAATTGACCATGTGTCATATCCTGCCCGAGCGGAGGGGTTGATAAATAGGATCACTGCAGTGTTAGCTTATTTTCCATTAGAATATGAGTGACAGCAAGTCTCTTCAAGTCTCCTTAAGTCTCCAGGACTCTTCTTAGTATTCTGGCCGATCTCAACAATGCTGTAGTGTCTCTACACTTACTCTTATTTCCGAGTCCTCCAGTTCCGGTACAAATCCTTTGCTGACTGGACCGAGTGTGGCAATTACAATTGGTATCACCATTACTTTCATGCTCCTTAGTTTAATTTCAGTTCTATAATAAGATACTTTTCTCCCTTTTCACTTTCTTTCAGTTTTACCCGGTGGTCAGCCGAAATAGCAAAGTCCACTATTCGGCAGCTTCTTTTCTATTTGCTGACTATCTCTTGATCTGGTCGTCTTACTGAGATTAAGTGATCCGTTTGTATCTCTAAATCACGCTGAATTTTGTTCGTCTCCTTTTCTAGGACCGATTCCCATTTGTGTAGATACCATTTATTTGTATAGTCAAATTTAAATTTCTTGCACAGTTCTCAATTGATCACCTTCCGAAACCAGTCGTGTCTAGTCTTGTACTCTTTTTGAATTCTTTTATCCTCCGCTTTTCATATGAGCGATCGTTTCGTCACTATCACCTCATAATCTACATCTGCTGTTTTTGTTGCGTCTGGTCTGTCCTTGCTTTGATATATTAAATCCTTAGTTTTGAGCCGCTGTTAAGAGAGATTTAGTTTCTATCTTTAGATTTTCCTTTCTTAGCCATGTCCAAGCTTTCTCATGAATTATTATTATTATTATTATTATTATTATTATTATTATTATTATTATTATTTGTTATGCCTCTTTGGCTACCTCCACTTTTTACTGTCTTCTCGCCTCAACCATTAAAAATCTTTACACAAAACATATACACAATTAATACAATATCTAAATAAAGATCAAATTCTGTTGAATAATTGTTCCAATAATTCCTAAAAATGACCTTTAAAATTCTTTTTCTAACTATTTCCTTTAAGACATTCAATTATATCTTAATATTTTTACACCATTACTATTTTTGATCCGGTAAGTCAATGTGTTCCAAAACCTATTACTCTCATAGCAAAGAAAACCAAGTCGGCTGGGGCTGTAGAACACAAACTCTGCATCTCTGCAGAGGAGCAAAACCCGAAAAACGAGTGTCCAGTTTATGACATTAAACCAATTGATTGCAATGCTCCAGTAATGCTGGAGATTCGGGGAATGTGGAGTAACCTTTCATTGCCATTGCTCCCAGTCTACTCAGACCCATAGGGGTAGCATCTGATAAGGTCGTATCTATGGGTCAAATAGATCAAAATGTGTGAAAAAAATGCGTGCATACAAATGACTGATGTAAAATTGTTGCTGTTATTTAGTAATACTTAAAACCATTGAACTGTGTGCAAAAAAGAGTTCCGGCTTGTTTAAGAATGTTATCTATAAAATGTGTTTATACATCATATACATATTTAATATGTATGTATAAACGGGATTTGGCATTAAATAACCTATAATGGTTGATATGCCATAAAACTCAACCCAACCAAAGCAAACATAGCAAAAAAATCTAATCGATCAGTAGACTTAGTTTTTAAAATCTGTTTTGACACTGAATTTTCAGTTTGAGGTGAAATATTGAAAGAATGTCTTTAATAATGAGAAAAATCAGCAAGAATGCTAAGAATAATGCTGAAGAGCTTTGGAAACTTGCTCACATTTAGACTTCAATGGAAAAACACCAGTTAAGACTCCTATAATAATGAATTTCCTTGACAATTAAAGATAATAACGAAACATCCAATCCCCATTAGAATACCTGATCTAGTTTTAATAACAAAAAAAAATGAACTTGCCATCTCGTAGCTTTGCCATTCCAGCAGACCACTGAAAGGATATAAAGGAGAAAAAAACTAGACTAAGACTTGGAACTTGCCGGAAAGCAGAAAATATTGTGTAACGTGAAGGTGACTCTGATATGATAAGTAGTGGGAAGCCAAGGAATAGTTCCATAAACCCTAGAAATGACATTTGGTGGATTTAAGATCAATGGAAGGATGGAAATCATTCAGACCACAGCAATGTTAAGATCAGTCAGAATATTTATACTTCTAGGAATGTCAGGTGACTTGCAGTCACTCAGATCAGTGAGAGCTGATGTGAAAAACTACTAACAAGCAAAATAACATATGAAAAATAATGATAGATATTGATTTTGATTTTCAATTCACAATATTTGTTTTTTCTTCTATTTTATCTCCCTAAAGTTATTTTCTACATGCTCCCCTCTCTCTTTTTCTCACATAACCGCAACAAATGTTCCCCCGTCTTCACCAGCATCATCCTTGTCTGTTTTACTCTCTAGCTCCCTTCCCAATTTCTCTTTCCCCACCCTATTTCCAGCCTCTGCGTAATTTTGTTCGTTAAGCGACCTTTTATTTGAAGCTGTATGACCATTAGAAAATGAAATTACACTTGACACATGAATAAAAATAAAGATGTCTGACAAAATCGGGAATACAACTAAGCTAAAATTGATATATATTTATTCCTAGATATTAGGTATTTTTGGATTCGATTCTCACGGAGTTATCTACAGATATATATATATATATATATATATATATATATATATATATATATATATATTACATAAAAAAGACTTCGTGACTAAAATAGTTGCATAATGTTTGAGCCCAGATCAAACTTAAATTTTAACACACATGTAACTTTGGCAGTACTCACTATTTCCATCTTTCCCTGTGTGCAACAAAAGTCAAATTGCTCTATATTTATTCATAGATATTAGATATTTCGGAAAATTATTTATAACAAAATAAGATGAATGAGTAAGTCGGCCTTGAAAATTTCCAAACATCTTACTGCGATCTTCACCACTTTTCAAAGTAGAAATTAATAAATAAGGAAGATCCATTTGTCTACGAATGATCCTTCCATGACAAGAAGCGGTTGGTTGATTTCACGGCATCTCAACTCCTATTGTTTAATTCATTGTGGAACTCAAACCATTACTTATTTAGAAGTAACCATTCCGATTTAATAATAATTATCATTTGTTTTCACAAAGTCATATGGTTTCTGGAATGCCAATGAAACATTATTACTTTGTACACAATAATATGGTTTCAGTTTCAAACAATCCTATATATTTAAAAAAAAATCATTGCTTTAAATAACTATTGCTAATACAAATGATATGTGCATAGTTTTATTTTTTCAAGTATTCCTATCTAATAGCAATAGTTTTCAAACAAATCCCTTTGACCCTTAGATGGAACCTTAGTAAGCACAACTATTCCGAATCAGAATGAACCTGTGACTAAGAGAAACAAAGAGGTAACTCAACCCTCTAATGAGCTCGAGAATTTTAACCTCATCACCAGATACTGTTCACTGACATATATCGGACAACCTTTTTTGCGTGAGGTCTTACCTTTTTATAAGTAATATAATTGGTGGATTCAAAGCCACGCCTACAAGGCGGAGTTAAGAAAAAACTCAAATGACTGATATATATTAGAAATTTCTACATTAAGTTTTGTTAGAGATCATGCTTTTGCAAGTATGACAGTTATATACAGAAACTTTTTGCAAATAATTGAACTGGATTCTTGAAACAGGCGCTAATTTTGCATTGTGAGTATTGAAGAAGTGAAATCAATTGGTGTATTTCTTGTCCTCTTTTCAGGAGGAAATCGAGGCAGGAGAGAGGGAGAAAGAGAGAAAAAGAGAAATAGTGGTTTGCTTGTAATCATGTGTTACGTCGTGCAATAAATTTACAAAAGTTTCAGGTAGCCTTAGCATAACAATATATAATAACGAGATCGCATTACAGTAACTTGTGGAGCTGCAAGTTAAAGGTCAAATTCTGCTGAAATTCTAGCAACTAGTCTAGTGATGATAAGTGGAGAAAATACGTATTCACCAATTTCTTTTCTTTATTGTAGACATGGCAAGCGTAACCTTTGTGAAGAGACATTTAAGTTAAATCTTTAAAATATCAGTACATTTCAGAGTATGCAGAGTAGAATCCTAAAAATGCTATAGATTTATAATTCACAATATATATATATATATATATATATATATATATATATATATATATATATTTATATGCATATATATATATATATTGGTTTCAATGTTTAATGGCATATCATCCTTGTAAAATAACGGTTGTGGTACTATTTAACCCATAGTTGGGAGGGTAGCGGGTTCATAGATTTTCCAAAGGTAAGAAAGCGAACGTAATAGCGCAACTAGCTTTCGAACTAACGCTTACAATGATATCACTGTCCAGCATGTTAGCCACTACGCCATGGATACTCACCTCTCTCTCTCTCTCTCTATATATATATATATATATATATATATATGAAATACAGTTTGACTAATATAAACACAGACATATATAAGGAAAAAGCACCGATGACGTAGGGGTAGAATAATATCATCACATCAGATAATAATGTATATATATATATATATATCTCAGTAAAATATGTTTCCAGTGTCGATAACCGCGAAAATTTCACAAACATTCAATTATCGTTCAGTGTATAATCATTAAAAGTCTTTTAATTCAAATTCCACATCACTGAATTAACCCTTTGTTGCTATAAAGTTATGAGTACAACAGTGAATTATTTGAAGACGCTACAACTTGATCTAGCATTGGGACGATGTAAAGCAGAACAAAGCCTAATGGTAATGTAACGGGTGCTCTAATTGAGAATATTATACCTTTCTCGGGAATTAATTGAAGTTTATTAACTTGTATTTATGCATGAGCCAAGATACAAGAAAAGATCACGAGAAATGTAATGTAGTGACCATCCTCCACCACTACTGAACCTGGTTTTCGGCGGTGTGCCCAAGTAAAAAAGAGCCAACCGCAAGAACTTTTACTATGAATGTAAAAGGCAAAATCAAACAAAAGACATAGGGTCTCTAATGGTATTTTAACGCGCTGCTAGGCAGCGCGCTGTGTTAGAGGTAATGATTATTTGACTCCGAAACTATTTCTGATCCTAGTGTTAATTTACTAAGCTTTTTGCTTAGATGTAGCACAAGGCCGCATGAATAGGGCACCCAATGAGAATCAAACTCACTCGTGTAGGTTTGCTAGTCTATCTTGCTAACCATTACACCACCCGAGGTGCCCTTATGACGTCACCTGGGATTGAACCTAGGTCTCCCGGACCATTGGCGAACACTCTACCCACTAGGCCAATGAACCGGTTCTATTTCTGATCCTAGTGTCATTATTTGTTTAATGGTTTGTTTGCCGAATATCTTTTTTTAATGGTATATATATATATATATATATATATATATATATATATATATATATATATATATATATATATCAGGGTTCAGATAGGGCCTTTAAAATTTTAACAAAATAAACTTCATGTTGTCAATTTTATTATGAGAAAATCTCTTTATTACACTAGTTTATGTGGTGTAATGTTTAGCAAACTATATTCGGAGACTCTTTTTAATGCGTTTGGTTCTCACAAGGTGTCTCATTCTTCTAGTCTAGTGACATAACTAAGCTAAACTTAGTAAATAATTTACACTACGTCATGATAATTACTCTAACACACTAGATCCAAAATTTTAGCTAATTTTAGAATTCTATTTTTTCTCTAAAAACTGTCTCTAGCTTGTACATGCCTTGCAGTGCGCTGTAATATGCTAATTACGGACGTCCGACCTCTGAAGTATGCTAAAACTTTGTATTCAATCACATAAGTATTTCAAATTTTGATAATTGACCACTAAAAATATTTTATTTGAACATTCATGGATACATCCACACAAAAAACGATACGTCATAAAAAAAATATCTCAAAAGTTGTATTAAAGTTAATCATAATATTTGTTCCATGAGAAAGAAAATTCTGACATAACTATTAGTTTTGTCCACTGCGCAGAATCTGAGATATTCTAGTTGGAAAAGTTGTTTACAGATTAATGCGATGTAAAGATTTGTATAAAAATATTAAGCAACATTTAAAGCCTGATTTTTAAAAAAATCCAGTCTGTTAATTATCTGATTTTGATAAAATGTTCGTATTTATTCTCTTGTATTTAGGAAAAGATTTTTTAGAAATATTTGTGAAAATAAGTTTAAGTCAAACACAGCTCCTCTATTTCATTTTATTTCTATTTTAATACAGATAAAAATATAATGATTTGCTTTAAGATCATAAATGATTTTGAAAAAATAATAAAATCATAAAGAAAAAAGAATCATTAAAACAAATATACCAATGCAAAATCTGTGAATATTAGGGTTAGGCTAGAATAAGTAAGACAATGAAATGATTTTAAGAATCGTAGGTCTTTCTCAGGAAAGAGGATTGCTGTAACTTAACTTGTATTTATGCAAGAGCTAAGTCACAAATAAAAAAGAAATAAATATGTTTGCATATGATATCACCCTTACTCAGTGAACAATCCCGAGAGAACGGCAGAAATATCTCCGGCCACCAGTGAACCTAATGCCCGGCTTTGGGACCAACAACAAAGAGTCAGTCACGAGAGCTCACTGTAAGTTCGGGAGGCGGTGAAAAGTGGGATTTGGGCACTTTGAGAGCAATGAGTTAATGGCAGAGCGACCAAAATTTCCGGTCTAGTAAAATAGCATCCTTATTAGAGGGGGTTTACGAATTGTTAAACAATAGATTGTAGGGAATATATTCTTTTCCTGTGGTTGATTTTTACTATTTGGCACTAGATGACACAAGGAGGTAGGAATTTATAACACACACACACACACGTTAGAGGACTTTCGTTAAAGGGCCTTCTCCCTCTTTATTCACATATGCATTTTTCTCTAGTTTGATTTTAGAATATTAGTAAAGGACGTTTTATTGCATTCACTTATATTGCTTCTCTCTAATTAGTTCTCCATATTTCTATCTATGAGTCCTATCAAGTTTTTTAATGGTGTTCATTACATTTATTATTCACAATTGTCTGAGCGACTGCAACAAAAACATCTTTCAACGATTAGAAAATACCACTTCACGTCTTCATGTTTTGAAACTGGTCAAGGTGAAAGTTACAACATTGATCATAAAGTGAGAAAAAATTTTCTAATATCTGTTGAAAGTATGGCTGTTGCAGTAACATGTAGATTGTAACTGTCACGAATTCAGCAGAGATTATCATTGAAAGAATTGAAAAATATAACTAACCAAACAAAATCACAAACAACATTTTAGCTATAATAGAAACACGAAGATAAATCAATAAAACACTTATAAACACTGGCTTTAACATGAAAGTTGACATTGGGTGGGCAAACATATAAACACCCAAATATGCAAACCAAGCAGTCGCAGCTACTTCGAAACACACCCCTTCCAAGTTTTGCATATACCTTACCAATGAAATACTCATTTGCTTGATATTCTTACTACAAATATATAAAGGTCAGTTAAAGAAAATAATTTTCATTCGACGAATGGATAAGCGACATCACTAGTGCATTTTTCGTTATTTTTCTTTTAGTATATATATTTTTTGATGACTTTAAGTTTCTTAAAAGTCGTTTTTCCCCAAAACGATTTAAAAAACAAGTTTTCTCTTGACTATAACCTCAGGGCAAAATAAATGACATAAAAGAAATCTTTCTGTTTGTCTAATCACTTTTTAAAGATTATATATATATATATATATATATATATATATATATATATATATATATATATATATATATATATATGATTGAAAAGTAACTCCTTAAGCCCACTTCCCTGAGAGATCGATTATTCATTGTGTTTCCCATGTGTAGCCAGCCAGAAACCCTGACTTGACACCATTCAACTTTTCTTGTGGAGGGGGATGAGCAAGTTTGTCCCCACCCAAGACTTTGGTTGATCTTAAAGGGCAAGTACAAGAAGTTATGTCATCAATCCCACAAGATTTCTGAGTAAAATCACTTCATGCCTACATTCAATTGTAAATAAAACTCCATTCAATATGCTATCTTTACATATTTATTTCTTCTAAAAATCATAGTTAAGAAATAATGTATAAGTATTTTAAGATAGGGACTTATCAATTAGCATATATATATATATATATATATATATATATATATATATATATATATATATTAGAGAAACAAATATGATTGATAGAGTCGTAGGTTCAACTAGGTTCAATTTATTAAAGAAATCTGTTTGTTGTCTAAATTTCCGAGACTAAGCTTGATGATTTTCATCATTAAGGCTTTTCGGACTATTGTCTTCATTTTTATTGTTATTTCCTCAACGTTTCGGCTGATATTTCCTCCCGCCTTCTTCAGGTTTTTGACGAACTCAGGAACCTTCACAGAACTTCGAACACATGGCGTTATGGTTATAGGCATTGGTTCCCTAAGCTTCTAAGGAGACAATCATCTGGAGGTTGCAGATTCAATCCTGACCACAGGCAAGCAACAATACAGGAATACTTAACACATGCGCCCAGTTATGGCCGACGAAATCGGAACAGGTGACCCCTGTGGATTCAATAAAGGACGTAGTTCGAAGTTCCGTGAAGATTCCCGACTTCGACAAACACCAGAAGAAGGCCGGAGGACATATCGGCCGAAACGTTGGGGAAATAACAATAAAGATGAAGACAATAGTCCAAAAACCCATAATGATAGAAATGTGTTTGTCTTAGAAAAAAGAATGGGACATGAATAAAATTGATCTTTTATGTAAATCAAGCATCTTTCATTTTTGGAAATTATTCTAATTTATTTTCCTTCATCGTTATTTAAAATTGTCTGATGGGGATGCTTTTTCGAGAAACATTTCTTCTTGCTATTTATAGATCGTTGTTATTTTCCGTATCATTTACAGAGAAAGAAAAATGCATACATTGTTGTGGCTATGGGCTTCGTGTTTTGATTGGGTAACATCAGTGGTCCGATTGCGTCTTTCAGCTGAAAACATATTTGTTGTATCGATGACTTCATCTTTTACTGTAACGGATATTAATCGTGTAATTAAATATTGATTTTCACGGCGACGGGATCCATTATGTGTAGCTTGCTTTTTTTTTTACTCCTCTTATTATATTTTGCTTGATTTTGATTATGTTTTCCAAAAATCCCCGTATCAAAGACCAACTTCCTCAAAGGAAGAGCATGAAAGAAATCCTACGAATAAACAGAAGAAAAATACTTGAACTATCCAATTTGTGGAAATCACAAATAATTTTCTTCCAATGTCTGTAAAATTTCTTTTTATCTCTTTCTCTCTCTTTCTCTCTTTCTGTCCCAGTCAATTTTTATCTATCTATCTATCTATCTATCTATCTATCTACCTATCTATGTGCGTGTTTGTGTGCGTGTGTGTGTGTGTGTGTGTGTGTGAGAGAGAGAGAGAGAGAGAAGGGGGTGAGTGAAGAGGAGAGACAGAAAATTGTCTTAGCGTAACAGCAACCTTAGTTTAAATCATGAGCAAAATTAAATGCATTTTATTTCGCTCTAATATCCTTAGGGAAGGCATGAATCTATCTCATTTGCCTCCAAGCCAGCAATGGGTCGGTAGTAGGAAAAACTGTGTGTGTAACTTTGTCGCATCCCCCTCATGGCAGACGGGTTGGGCAAATACATATTCGTTAATAAGAACCTGCTTCAGTTTTTAGAAAAACTGTTCGCTGTGAAGAATATGCGATTAATGCAGAAGTTTCAGATTAAGGGTATGTACAATTCATCATCATCATGTCGTGCCACTAGCACGGATATCCCTGACATTCTCTCTCCACTCCTCCTTATCACTCATCACTTTTGGCAGGTCTTCAGGGCTACATCCCGTATCATCACATAGTTGCTGTATGTATGTTCGAGCTGGTCGTCCTACTTTTGCTTGGCCATATGTGGGGGTTAAATTAAAGGCTACATTATTTAGATATCTTAGTATTGATAACACTAAGCATATTTCTCATAATTTAAACAAAAGCAACTGCTGCATCTTGTAGTTCTACATGTATATTTGTGAGGATCTTCTTTACTGCTCCTTTATTGCTCGGCTAGCTTACTAATTATGATTTCACGAGGAAATGTCATAATACATTGAAGAAAGAAAGAAAGAAAGAAATATTTTTGAAGGAATAAAATGACAAAAGGCAAAGAAAAGACTGAGACAAACATCGAAAAGAAAGAAAGTTATTTATTTAGCTTAGTGGTGACGCAAGTCCAGAATTATGGGACACCAAGAGCGAATCAAACTCACTAGGAATAGTATGCTTATCTAAACCATGTGAGGTGCACAAGAAATGGCAGGTACAAACAAAACACAAGAAGTAAAGAATGATTGATATAGGTTTTGTTATTTAGTTTAATGACATATCAACCCTTGATGTTTATTTAATTACATATCCGGTTTATGATGTTTTAAGTAAGTAGTTTATTGATAATTTATCTTTAAACGAGTTAGATCTTATTTGTTTACACATAGTTAAATAGTTTCAAGTACTGCTATCAAACATTAATAGTTCTATTTGCCCACAGTTAAATGGTTTCATGGTTTTGTTTGATTATATAGTATAGCAATTCAACCCTTGTCACTTATTCCCAGATCATGTTTCTACATATATATAATATGTATGATTTATAAAAAAATATTTCGTGGGTAACATCATTTCTAAAAGAGGTAGATCTCATTTGTTTACATGTTTTTAAATGGTTTCAAGCATTGATATTTATCACCAATAGTTCTATTTGCACATAAACGGTTTAATTATTGCTATTTCTTGTTTGCACATAGCTAAATGGTTAAGATTATTGCTATTTAACGCCAATAAAAAATTGTACTATTAATCATCTGTTTGTACACAGTTAAATGGTTTCAAGTATTGCTATTTAGCACAAATAATTCTATCAGACATAAATAATAATCGCTAGTAAAATATTGAATAGTTCTATTTGCTGTATAAAAAGAATCCTAACAGGTACCTTCAGTCTGGGTCAGAGTGGACATCGGAGTGATGCTGATGAAAAGATATTTCACATTCCTCAAAGTTCCTGGACTAGAGCCTCACGATTAGATGGTTTTGTTTCCTAAGTAAGAAATTCATTGTCGAGAGAGTCTTAGACCTCGACAGAGATGCAGTCAATGTTTTTACAGCCCCAGCTCAATGGGCAAGAAAGAAAGATCAGAAGAGAAGAATGATAAACAAAGAAAAGAAAGACCTGGGCAAACAAACAAAAGAAAGAAAGAAGGGGGAAAAGCAAAGAAAAAATTTAAAAAAACGAAAGACGAAAAAGAACATTAAAAAAAATTAGCCAGTGACAAGCAACGTGATGGAATAAAAGTTTGCGAAAGAAAAAGAAAGAGAAAGAGCAAGGAAATAGATGAAAGGAAGCCAGATAAAAAAAATACAAGACAAGAAATTGAAGAAAATAAATTCAGTCTGTTGACTGAGTCAGTTGTGTATTTCACTCCGACACCAAAGATTGGGAATTCAGATAATTAGATTCAAGACAGTCAAACTCTATGCATTTAAATAATGAGGAAAATAACGTTACTGAGCTCATTTAGTTTGGTTCGTGTGATGGCATATCAACTTCTGATGGGTTATTTAACGCGGAAACTTATTCAGTTCTAAATGCTTGTTTAGAATCATAACTATTTATAGTTTCAATGTTACATTGCAATCATCTGTTTTCATCACTTTTTTCCAATGCGTTGAGGTAATTACATTGTGTTAATGATAATATGTAATTGTTGTTAGTTTACTTACATTTCGTACACAATTATACGGCATTCTATTAATTTTTAAACTGATCAGTTGGGTCCCATAGATGGGACCCAGCTCCGGGCCAGAGTGGACCTCGGACTAATGGCAGCAAAAGAGCGCCCTGAAACAAAAAACTGACCACCCGATACTGTTTAGTATCACACCCTGCATAGCCCATTTTATAGAGGAATCTGCAAAGGATACAGCCTCATCAAGAAAGCGGCAATTACCCTTTATTTAATCTTGTAAATCTTAAGGAAAATGTATCAATATGAAAACACTTTTACGTTTAAGTACGGGCCACTTGGGTAGTAACAATATTGGAAGGCAGAACTCTGTTAATGAAATTGAATCTTCCAATGTTGATTATGTTCCAAACCTAGCTAATCTTGGCTGAATAACCACTCACAAAGGACACGTAATTTAACATATATGTCACCTTATTGTCCGTTGCCCAGTCGGCCGGGGCTGTAAAATACACCGACTTCACATCTGCAGATGTGTAAGATCTGCCCAAAGAGTGTCCTGGATATAACATGAAATACTCTGATGAATAAGTTCCAGTGATGCTAGAACTTTGGGGAATGAGGAGCATCCCTTCACTGCAATCACTCCCTGGTCCACTCTGGCCCGGAGTGGTAGCACTATCTATGGGTCAAATAGAACTAAACTGCGTACTCATGCTAAACTGAATTATTTGAAATAGAACTGTTTTGACATTTAACAGCGTGTGGACAAAAAATTTACTCATACTAAACTGAATTGTTTGAATTAAAACTGAATAGCTTGAAATAGAAACGTTTTTGATAATTAAACCGTGTACTCATGCTAAACTGAATTCCTTCAAATAGAACTGAAATTTGTATGAAAATCGATTTGGCATTAAATAACCTACAAAGGTTGATATGCCATAAAACTTAAATAACCAATCAACCGAGTTGTTTGCTGTCAAACTCAGTTTCAATGTGCATGAAAATTGGAATTGCTTGTTCGTGTGTGGGGGGGGCTGAGAGAGAGAGAGAGAGAGAGCGGGAAAGAGATGGGGAAGAAATACTTTGCTCGTTCTCTACCCCTTAAAAAGTGGGGTTGATAAGATCATCAGATTGAGCAACAAATTTGTCACGATACACGAGTTCGGTCGTTTAGAGTTGCCGAAGAACCTTATCGTGAAAACCGAAATCATTGTCTGTAGGTTAAATGATGAGAACAGATAAGCATGTTTTGTACTATTCATTTTAGCAGTGATTGATCTATTCTTTCTACAACATTTTTTCTGATTAACACACACACATATATATATATATATATATTATATATATATATATATATATATATATATATATATATATATATATACTCTAGTAATATTTAAAACAAACCATGCCTTGTTTCAGGAATACAATACGTTCAAGAGAGTCGAGTTCTCAAATATTCTGTATAGAGCCACATAATAGTACGTGAGGATTGGCATAAAACTGGCAATTCCGATGTTTGATCTTAACAGTTGTCTGTGAATGTCAATATATATATATATATATATATATATATATATATATATATATATATATATATATATGTTTGTATATATGTATATGTATGTATATATATATATATCAAAGGACTATACGTACATTTTATGATTGTGTATACTTATAGTATATGATAAATTTATTAAAATGAATATACATTTGTGTATATATATATGTGTGAAATATATATATGTATACATATCTGATGGAATTACTCCCAACTCAAGTTTAACTGGACCGAATAATACTCATATATATATATATATATATATATATATATATATATATATATATATATATATATATATATATATATACATTTATATCTATCTATCTATCTATCTATCTATCCAACCGAAAACACAACTTAGTCATTTATATATAAGTATATAATTCAAATTTACCACAAAATACCATCAAAATTGGTAAATTTTACTTTCGAAGTAGAAAAATTCAGAGCAATATTGCAATATTTCAATCATAAATTGAAAGTAAATTATGATCTCTCACGATCTTTAATTTCATGCAGACGTCAGATTGTATCTATATGTCTGAAATATATATGCATAGTCCCTTCGCATGTCTTAGATAGATAGATAGAGAGAGAAAGAGAGAGAGAGAGAGAGAAGGAGAGAGAGAGAGAGAGAGGGAGGGTTGAGATTTTTGCATTCTTTGATGGAGAGGGAATGTAGCATATTATAGTTTTTTTCTGGTAAGACCCCATTGATAGATTTTGCGAAGATTCTCCATCATATTGCCATAGAAATCAGAAAATGGCAAATCTCCTACCACATTTACTTCCATGGAAAGACACTTCAAGAATATATATATAAATATATATATATTATATATATATATATATATATATATATATATATATATATATCCAGGAAAAATACTCATATTTATAAAGTGGCGATCTGTAATTCTTAAGGTCAGGATCCTGGTGGTTGAGCAGTACTTGGCCCGCCAAACAAGTAGTTAAGTCACTTTCAGCTCACCACTTTAGCCCTTACTGGGCTAGACAGGCGGTCGGAAAGGCCCGATCTGATCAATTGGCGGGTCGCCCTAGCAACTATATGTGTTATCCCGACCGTAGTTTTTAGTTTGCATTTACAGCAAATTCCTAACCCTTATCTTTTCGGTGCTTGAAGGTGTGGCTGAGTGTCAATTGCGTTGAGAGAATAGGAACCAGAGCTGAAAACCTGAAATTGGCAACGGCTTGAAAACCTATTCTTAGCGTAATTATACTGGTCGTGTTTCCCCTTTGGTACGTTCCAAACATAAGTTGGACTCCCCGGTGGGGGTGGAACACAGGACCAGCGAAAAATAAACATCACTTATGGCGTTTAAAAAAAAGGAAAACAGTAAATGTATCCGAATCATATTCGGAGAATGAGGCAGCAGACTTCCCAGATTCACTATCATTGAATCTTTGTAGGAAGTCAACCAAGCTAAGTTCTCTCCTTTCTTAATAGAAAAATCATTATATACCTGAGCTACTCTAAGAAACGTGAAAAAAAACCCAAGAAATAGAAACTTACTTATGGATATGGACAGCCGGAACATACTAAAAAGAAACTTTTCCGCTCAACTAAATGTAAAGCATATCCACACGAAGACTAAACACTTTCAAAGGAGTAATCAGAAGGGAGATTGTGTTCGCTTCGGCTGAGGAGATATCAGCAGCCCATGGAAAACAGGGAGACAAACATTTGAAGAATCCGTTAGAAAAGGCGAAGAACGAATCCTGACCAACACCTACATCCTGACATTTAACTAGTCCCTATACTCCCAAGGAGAAGGAAGATTATTGTCTTTTGAGGCTTAAAAAGCATGTCCCAGCAACATTGGGTTCCTTCAAATACCCAAAATATTGACACCACATGGAAGTTTTCAGAGAACGATTGGCATATTCCAAGAGCAGTGAAGATTGCTGAAAAGAAATCAAATGTCAAAATAGCTGACAAGACCACCCAACATACTCAAGATTCTGTGACATCTATAAAAAAAAGAAATACTTGAGGTGAAACACATGAGGAATGTGTCTTTCCTGTAAGCAAGAAATATAGCAGGGATCTACAATGCAGAAAACAGGCACGCCTCAGTTACTCGGTGGATCGATACAATTGATTCAAGCGAAAAAATGTAGAACTCTTTCGGAGAAATTAATCCATTTTGAATGGAATGAATGGCCAGAGTTTCATGAGCATCTGAAAAACTACACTCGGCCTAATATCACGAGAACAACCTCAACAACAAATTAAACATAAAGAGAAATCTAATGAGGTTGTCCAAGCAAAAACACACATTGAATCTATCACTCCAACAAGAACGACTCCTCATAGTGAAAAATCTCCTCGAAAAAAACAGCTCTCACATACGTCTTCAATCCGTCCACTACAAACCGAATCTTTAACAAAAATTCCGGGGTTCCATTGGCCTTACTGGAAGAATACAGTTGAACACCATGATGAACAATGAAGGTTCAGGAAGCACATTTAAACTGTCCTCAACTAAATTCAATACAGTACTTTCAACATCTAGACCAAAGTCTCCTATAAGAAGGAATAAACAGTGCAATTCTCTGGGATCGACAAAAATCCTATAGTATAGTAACGCAGACCGCATAGTCGTGAAACTTAATCTAGAAGATATGATAAATAACTACAATTCTTTAAACCATTTATCTGTACGCAAACAGATTAACTCAATCTCTTTTTAAAATGGTACTTACATACCATTCATTTAAAAGGCAAAAATGAAATTACCGAGTAACTAATATTGTACATATGAATATTTAAATGTGTGCAAACAAATGTCTAATGCTAAATTGCTACTGGTACAGAGCAATACTCGAAACCATTTTATAGTGTGCAAACAAATGGTTAAAAGTAAATAGAATGGTTCGTAATTGATTGAAATACTTGGAACAATTTTATTGTGAAGAAAAATGAGTTTAGGCTAGTTCTAAAATATTAATAGCAGAATGCTTACAAGCCATAAGTATTTAATATATAAGTATGAACTGGATTTGGCATTAAACAACCTACAATGCTTTATATGACACAAGACCAAAACAAACCTATGAACCATCCGCTTCCAAATCATATGTTTAACAAACGGCTGATGTTAAGTTGAATTTTTAGCGTTAGATAGCGATACTTAAAACCATTTAATCGTTCGCAAACAAATGAGTTATTACTTGTTTTGAATATTATCAACAAAGTATTCGTTGAGAAATCTAAGGTATAATACGTACATGTAAAAACAAAATTTGGCATCAAATAACTTATAAAAGTTGATATGCCATAAAACTCAAACTGCCAAACCAAACTTTGTACGTACCTACCAACCTGCTCATATCTATATATGTGTAAATATATCATTTTTTTAATCGGTATTATCAAAAGCTGAACTCTCTGACAGTCAGTTGTTTTATGTCCTTATTCTGTTCCAAACTATTTCACAAACAACCAACTCTTCCTATCTCAAAAAGTATTTACCTACTTCTTTACCTCTCTTGTGAAACAAGGCAGTTCTTCAAGAAGAGGCTCTCACACGTAGGGATGTCGAGAACAGTGCAAAAATTTGCTTGATTTCTTCGACATTCTTCTCAGCGCTGGGATGTTCACCTCAAGCTTCAAGTAAGAAGAGGGGCAGTTGCTCTCTGTTGTCAAGCTCTTTAATATACAGTCGGGTCGGAGCAAAAAATTACTGTATTTATAATTCCTTTCTATTTGGAGAGAAAATGTGACACAAGGTCAATTTTTAGGCGGAGGCCTCTCTTACGGAAATAGCTTGATTGATGAAAGTGCTAAAAATTGCTTCGTTTCAGCCAGTACTTCCAGTTTTGGTGGTGCCTGGGGAATCAGGCAATGAACCTGGCATTCGCCCTTTTAGACAATAAGGTAAGTACTGTCTTATGGAACGGATCACTGAAGCTAACCTCTTCAATGCATGGTCGGGCGGGAACTGGAATTCACGATGGAAAAGAAGTTATTGATTAACCAGCTATATAATTAGATAAAGGTATTGATGTTTTTTATTCTATGATCAATTAATTTGCATATCTTGTTTAGAAATCACTCAAGAAAAGAGGAAATAGTTTATGAGAAAAATACGAGTGAAAAATATAACTCTTATTAAATTTTATTAAGTTTTTTTCATGTTATTATGAATGTTTAATAGTTTATGAAATGAATAGCTATATTTTACTATTAATTTTCATGATCATTTTTAATAAGATGTTTTTAAGATAAGCAATTGTTTTGTTGATAAGCTTATTATTGCACCAACCGTACGAAGTGAATGGAGAAAGAAAAACTTGAAGGAAACTACTCAAGTATGCTGCATGCTGTTTTGAAAAAATCTTAGAAGCAGCACTCCACAAAACAACTGTTGCACAGCCACTTGCCTCCTATTTCACAAGCAATTAAGACATGTTATGCTAGAGAAATAGGAACGAACTCATAAGCAATCTTCCCCTGAGTTGGCCGACCTTCAAAGACTTATATTTATTAAATCTGTGCAAACACGGGAGGCCGTTTAGAGAACTCGCCAAGAGAGACAGATGATTGGGACGGACAATGAGATATATTTAAAGAAATCCGTACTGTCAGCATAATTTGATGATTATAATGATGATAATTGGCTGCAGTAGTGCAAACCAGCAAAGATAGCGTCATCAAATCAGCTTCCGTAAATGCTAACAAATTTAAAAAAGAAGATAGATATATTTACCGGTAAAACTGAGATACTTAGTTCACTAAACCCCATTTTCACCCTTTTTGATTTTTTTGATTTCTTTTATCAATATAAGATTATATTTAATTCATATTTATTTGGTATGTATATGGCTACGAATTCATCAAATTCTAAAATAGAAATGGGCAATATCTATCTTTCTATCTATCTATCTATGTTCAAACCAATCTTATCTATCTAAACTTTGCTTATTTATTATAGAGCAATGTTTGCAATTTCGTTTTGCAAAACTGTAGCTCATGAAGAGATTTTGATCTTTAGTGTGTATTACACAATTTAGTTTAAGCAAAATAATTATATGGTATCTCAACTTATGAGTTGTCTCAATAGAAGAAGTACAAGGAAGAATAGAGTTCTTTATACTTGCAAAAGACCCAAATCCTAACCATTACGTTGTTCAGTTTTGTTAGATATCTGTTAACCACTTATCTATTCATTTATAGTTATTTACATAGGTTTGCTTTCTCTGTAAGCGGTATAAGTTATGACCCACCTTAGCACTGAACAGGCTCATGGCTACGTAACTTCGATAATATGGTGAGAACTAAAACTTTCAGTGTGACTTGAGTGTAAGTTATCGATGTATCTCTTGTTTACTAAAAAGCGTTCTTTTAAACATACATGTAATTCTTTTATCAATCCAAATATAAATAAAATTCATCTTTCATTATTTAATTTACTTCTAAAGACTTAAACCTTCGTATGGATTTTTTTATAACACACACACACACACGCGCGCGCGGGCACACACACATAAGTACATATATATATATATATGTATATATATAAAAGAAATCTTAAAAGTGATTTTGAAGTATCCTAAGCTTTATACTTAAACAAACATTTGACTGCATTACATCGCTGTGAAGTCTTAGGAAAAATTTAGAAGCTCTAAAACAGTTTTATGTGAACTTACAGAAAGGAACATTGGTCAGCGTTTAAAAACTCATCTTTCATTTCTTTCTTGACCGAGAAAAATCAAATTCAAAAAGTAGTCGTCAGTGGCGCTTAAAAATTGATTTATGATGAGAATCTAAAACAAAGAACATTGTGGTTAGCTCCTGAACAAAATTCAAATACTCAATTTTAAACAAATCTCAAGATTGAGTGTCTTGCTCTTACATAATGGCAAACAAACTAATCTACCTGGTCATTTTAACTGGATCGTAAGTGTGATCCTTTGGGAGAACGCCAAAACTGAGATTTAGCATTATCCAAGAGTTTTCGTTGATAGAGCAATATAGAGTTGACTGGTAGATATTTACCGTATCTTTACTCAAGTAAGATTCACCCTAGATTCAGCATGACTTTGGCTGTAAAAATGAAAATTGGGAAAGATTTTTGGGATTTTACCGTTACCGCTCCAATCCATAGATTTCTAACTCAACTGCAAGCCTGACCATGACTATCAGCAGAATGCAGAGAGGGTTTAAGAGAGATCTTACAAAAGTTGTTTATTTTATATACATCTTATAGGCTACAAAATGCTAGCTATATACAGGATAGGACTCTAAAGTGTTGTCTGAAGTTCTTAAATGAAGTATCGATATCTATTAACGAGGATGTTACTCTTGAAATTCAACTGAGGATCATTGTTTTCAGTTATGCATTCTCTAATTTAGGTAATGGTGCCATTATTCCATTTATTATTCCATTAATTATTCCATTAATTATTCTTCCCTTTATTATTCAGACTTCTATCCTTGTATTTCTTGCTTCATTTTTATTCTCTATCAATGCTTTATAGGAATGATTAGAAAAGATAAAAATGCTAAAATATGAATTGTAAGTTACAATGCAGTGCTTAAGTCTGCAATTGACTCATATGCATTACGAATTTGGAATGGAAATCATTGATTTTGCTGTAGAGAAACGATGGTTCAATGAGCAATTGGCTCGTTTACATGATGCATTTGAAAGAGAAAACAGTGATTCTGCAACAGAACAATTTTGCTATAGTGAGCCATTATCTTATTTGCATTGCGTGTTTAGAATAGAAATCAGTGATTTTACTACTGGACAGTGATTGTTTTTACGTTACAAATGTGATTCTACTGTCGATCATAGAATTGAGAGGAAAATTTCTTCTGCATAAAACTTTTTTTGTAAACCTGTTATCTTCATGCACTCACTTGTTTAACTTAGTGTAACGCTAATTCTCTTGTTTGGGGTTTCAGAAATTTTTAAATATCTACAACTTCCTCGAAGAGTCCATCGATATCAAAAAAGGAATTTTTCTTTGAAAACGTAATATACTATTTTGCTGAAAGGACGTACAACTTCATAGAAACCTACAGGAAATGTTCTCATGAATAAACAATAAAAAACATTCTATACATTTTTATGAATAAAAATGCTGTCAAGAAACTTTCGCCAAAACCAACTATTTACACTCAATCACGAACGGATAGATTGGTTTCAGTAGTTGTTAAAGCCCAAAATAAGAGAAGCTACTGAAATAAATATGTCTCACACAGTAAAACGAAAGCATTGTCAAGCTACATTTGACAATGGTTGATAAACAATCAAGACTTTCTTGTTTCCTTGCTCAAACTAAAAAATTACAAACCATAAAAAAAATAGAACAAATAAAAACGAAAAGTCAAGAAACTTGGTTATAATCCGGAGAGAATCGAATGGAAAAGATGAGAAGTTGAGATAAACTCGACAGTTAAATAGAAATACCTGCTGACAGCCAAAACTTCGATAAAATCTCCAGTTGTATAGTTGGTCAGTGTTTTTTCTTTTTTCTTTTAACATTTTCTTGTATTTTACATCACGGTTTCCTGGTTACATTCTACTTTTCTTCTCTTTTTCCAATTTATTTTTCTTATTTTTTCATCACAAGTTTATTTTTATAAAATATATATTTTTTTAACCAAATCAGTTTTCTTTGTCTTTAATTTTTTTTCGTCACATTTTATTACTCTTGGCTTTTTAAAAATCCTAGTCATTCTTTTTATTATGTTCTTTCTTTCTTATTTTTACATATATTTTCTTTAATTTTTTAAAACAACTATTCTTTCATTTCTTTTTCTTTTTCTTCCTATCGTTCGTCTTATTTCTTTTTTTTTTTTTTATAAATAGTGTTACTTTTGTAAGTATATTTATATATTCCTAAGTGATCAATTTTTCTTTTACTAAAACTTCTTTTACTTTATTTTCCCGTTTCTCTCGTTGTATATAACTTTTCTTTCTTTCTTTCTTTCTTTCTTTCTTATATATATTTTTTATTAACCAATAATGTTTGAAGTCCGTATGGTCTAGTGATTATCGTACTAGACTATGATATCATTGTAAGCGAATTTAAACTCAAGTCATGCTATTAAATTCACCTTCGGACTAATTCTCTTTGGAAATGTATGAACTCCCTTATACCCAAAGTATGGGTTATTTTGTACCACGATTGGCTTTCTGCAATATTGTTTTGTCATTAGAATAATTCATGAAGGTTTATATGCGATAAAAGAAAGAAAACAAACTAATTCAAAAGTTTGTTACATATTTTTTACCACCTCCCAGATGTTTCTTCATTATCCCGTCTCTATTTATCCTCGTTCTTTTCTTTATTATTCTTTCTTTCTATTCATTTATACTTTCTTTGTGTATTTACTGTATTTCTTGTTTTTACTCCTATTCTGTTTTTTTTTTGTTTTTTTGTTTTTCTTTGTCTTTGTCTTTCTTTCTTTCTTTCAATTGATTTCTTAATATTCAAATGAACTATTTTAATTAATTCCAAAACAATTATACATTTTTCTTATTTGCTTCTTCTTATTTCTTTTTTTTTTTTCATTTTATCATATCTCTCATTGTTTTTTCATTTATTCTTTTTTTGGCACTAACACAAGATTTCTTTCATACCTTCTTTTAATGAATTTTTCTCAAAACTAAGAGAAAAGTCAAAGAATTCATTCCCAATCTGAAATTTTTTAATTGCAATAACACACCACTGCGTTTCAGATTCTAAGATATCTTCCTACACCTTAAATACATTATTGAAAGTTTTGTACTGTTGCCCTTAAAAGCAATGATTTCCCTTTGGAAAGCTTACCTAAACAACAAATTCATACATGTATCCATTTCATTATTTACATAGATTACAACAAACCATTCCTTTCTTGCGCACACTACAAACGTATGTATGTGTACATGTCATTCATAAACACTTGCACGCACGCACTCACGCACTCACACATACATAGTATAAATATTTTGTAAGTATTAGTCAATCTTTAATGTTTAAATTACAAATTCATCAAAAATATGTATCTTTTAACAAATCATATGAAACGCAGAGATTAAATCATTAAATTAATAACCGTAAGGATTAAACTTGATTTCTATATTCATATACAAGTATCTATATTCTACTGGCAGAGGCAGTTGATTGATTGGGTGAAGGAAAGTCAACTCATGTAGAATTATTTTATGTCATGAGATTAGAGAATTGCGTGCAGACTTATATTTACATTTTTGTGTACTTCTCCATAAAAAAAGTTTTTTTTCTTTCTTTTTTACATATGATATCAAATATTCCTATCAAGTGTAAATATTCTAAAACTTTTATCTAATGCGTGTGATCTATTCTTCATTATGCGGTTTAAAGTAACTATTTCAATTTAATAATTACCATATTCTTGCACATTGTTTTATTCTTTCAATTAGACATTATTAAAAACCCTCTAGAAACAATTATATCTTCAAGTAAGTATTCTTAATACAAACCATTTCTTTATAGTTGTATGATAACATGTATATATTTACTTAGTCTTTCACATGAGCAGGATGCAACGTGGTCAGTTTTAAGCCAAATTTATCAGGTTTTAATTCAGAATTTTCGTTCTACTATACTAGTTGTCACACCAAGTTAGAAAAGCTTAGTCTGCCCTACTATTTATCCATTGCTGGAGGGATAATAACTGAATTCACATCTTTCTGAAGTGTATTAGAGCTATGAGAAATATAAATGGTCTCATTCATATTTGAACTTTGGTCTTCGTATTTATTTTCGAAAAAGTAACCTTTCCACCATGAACGTCTCCAAAATATATGATATCAAGTACAAATAGTTTGCAAAAAGATCAGTTTGACCCATAGATAAGACTCTAACTGGTACTATCATTCCGAGTCTGAGGGACATGAGTGTAATGGTAATGAAGGGGTACTCCTCACTCCACCGAGCTTCAGAACTGGAGCCTCACCAGTAGATGCAGTTTAGTGTCATACCCAGGGTACCTCTTTACAGCGGATATAATCAGCATATGATAAGTCCTGCCGACCGGGCAACAAGGATGGGGATGAGTTCCTGGCGGTATCAGAACAAATCACAATAATGAATCGGTGAAAATTTAAACGTTTAAAATGTATTCAAAATGCAGAGAAAACTAGAGTAAAAAATTGACGTTAAATCTAAACAAAAATTACAAGGGTAATCAAAAATAGAAACCCCAGTGACTATTTTATTATGTTCGTAAATATTACTGAATGGTTTTATGTGTCACAATATGGTGGGAATCATAATGACATTTAAGTGAGTATAGAAAGTAGTTCTCCCAAAGAAAAAAATACGAAAAATATCTGCAGAAATATTTCATTTATTTTCCTGTTTCTTATCTGAAACCGTGTACAGAAAAAGAAAATCCATGGTTAAAATTATAATTTATTTCTTTTTATATCATTCAATCAAGAGTCGAAGTGTGAACTGTCAAAATTGTTTAATTTGACGTGAATATAAAAATTCTCATAGAAATTCTTATATAGAAATAACGTATGTTCTAATTTAGGTTTGAGTCTTTAGCCTGCAATTTTATCCCATTAAAAGTTACAATTTAAGCAGCTATTGAATAAGCATCGCTAAGGCTGGTAAAAGTACCCAGGGAAAATTAAATCTATTAACAATACTCGTTAACATTACACCATCAGCATTATTTTTCAGTAAATTTTTCAAAGTTAATTTTTAATTCAAGTAAATTTTCAAAGTTAATTTTTCAAAGTTAATCGCTAATATATTTTGTAATACTTCTGTTGGACAAGGCGTCAAACGGAAACATTACAGAATATATTCGCGTTTCAAACAAAAATATGAATGTTACTTATTATTACTGATTTTAGATTTATTGATTGATTTTAATGAGCAGTCAATTCATCTAGGGTTATTTCATACTTTGAGATATGGGAACTATGTTCGTTGTAAATTTATGTTTATTTATTTTATGTAATTGTTTCTTAAGAGTTTTTTGCACAGGTGATAAAATACGAGGATCATTAAATAAGCTTCCAGACTTTTTTTTCGTATGGGCACTTTAATTTGATAGTACACACATGAAACTCTAGTCCCCTTTAAAGTAATCTCCTTTGGCTAAAATTCACTTGTTGTACCGTTCCAACAACTTCTGGAAGACCCCATGGAAGTCCTCTTGTGTGAGCGTGTCAGTGACCTTCGTCGCAGCCTCTTTTATCTCCTAAATTATCTCATAACGACAGCCACTGAGCTTAGGGAAAAACCAAAAGTCACAGGGAGCAAAAACTGGACTATAGGGAGGCTGAGCAACTGTCTTGATGCCTATCTTGGAAAAATAGTCTGTGACAAAGATGGAGTTGTTGCCAGGTGTATTGTCCTGGTGGAAATGCCACTGAGCCGATTTGAAGAGTGCTGGCCTCTTCCTTAGGAATATCTCAGTGAACTCCCTTAAAACCTCAACATAGTAACCCTAACCCTAACCCTTTAGCCAATCAACTCTTGGGTATTGACTTCCTTACTACTCTCACACCTCTAACCATCCCTCACAGACTCCCTACTTTCCTTGAATCTCTTATGCCTCTCAAAAACTGATACTCGATTCATGCAAGATGCTCCAAAAGCAGCAATTTTTCAAAGTTTAAAACATAATTTTATTGCATATCGTTCTTCTTCACGCCCAGATTGCATTTTTGAAATTCACCAGCTGTGACAATCAGTCTTTCGTAGGGTGTATTCCAATGCTACTGTAGTTGTTAATTTGAACCTGAAATTGGGCATAAAAATTGGTCAGTCATCCCATAGGATGTATTGTAATAAGATACTGAATTTTCAAGAACCTACGACAATTTTAAATGACTGTACAAAAAAAGTCCGGAAAGTTATTGAAATCACCACGTATGTAATAAGTAATAAGGTAATAATCATCAAACATCATCATCATCATTATCATCTGTATCTATATCATCATCATTTATAACTGCTGATCTCCTTCTTTGGACTTTTTTCATCAATAGACATCATTCTTTTAGATAAAATAGGCTAACTATTATCTGTGCTCCTATCACAAATGAGACTTGGCATTCTTGTAAGGAAGAAGACTCTCTTGTGGGTTGCAGAAAATGGTAATACTTCTGATTCTGAAGTTTAAGATTTAACTTATTATAAGACAAATGATGCCTTTTTATTTTTTGCTGAGTTTCGATTTTATCGTATATAGTAATTTGTGCAATTACTTTCCCTTTTAGTATTTATGGCTAACATAATACATACTTTATTATTTATGGCTAACATAATAAATACTTTATTACAACAGGACTTTTTCAGCTTGTTATTTTTAGTAGCAGACGAATAACATTTTAACTTTCTTTGAAAATTATTCAGAAGATAACTGAAGAGTTTTCAATGGCTCATCTAATCTAAACATTTGCTAGTTGGAATTTTATAGATTTTTTAGGGTTGATACGTTGCTTCAACACCACCACTTCCAATATATATATATATATATATATATATATATATATATATATATATATATATATATATATATGTTTTTTTCTACAGGTTTTTTTTTTTAAATATGAACATCTTAAAAATAATTATATTCATTTCTGAAAAACCTCCTGAAAAATGGTTTCGGACTAGATTTCGAAAGTGTGAAAGATATGGGAGATAATTTTTGTAGTTTGTGTAAGATCTGAAAATATTCCAAGCTGACATACCCACAAAGTGCTCATAACTTACGTCGAAAGCGATTTCGCTTTCATTGCCGTGAAAACTTTATCATAGAAAAGTTCATGCTAAAATACCCACTTCTCCAAATATTCGATTACATACAAATAAACGTGGAAATTTAATATGCTATTATCAATAAGTTTAATATGCTAAAATGGATAAATTAGATTAGCTTTGTATTTCCATTTAATTGTATATAGCAGGTATAAAGGCGCTTGTGTAGTAGAAAGGAAATGGACTCTACACGAGCCGATTTTTCTTTCACGCTGAGGCTCTTGGAAAAGACAGAGATCAGTCTCTTCTCGCTTATGGGTAAAATTGTTGGGCAACCGGTGTAGGAGAAACAAAATATCTGATTTCAAAAATTGAGTTTTTCGGAACATACATACATACATACATACATACATACATGTTTTTATATATGCATGCATGCATAAATACATAGATACATGCATACATGATTATATAAATGTATAAGCACAAAGACATTCCTCTATATATACATAAATACACATTAAGGCATACATAAAAGCAAACTTACCTAAATATCTACTTACATTTATACATAAATCAATACATATATACTAACAAACATAAAGATATACATATATGCATACATATTGGATACTTAGATAATTATATGCTTTCATGCATGTATACATGCATATTTTTTTCTAGTATTTCATCCAGGTGAGACTGATCAAACATTTCTTCGACATTAAAAACTATTAATCTATGCAAACAGTTTAGCGGTTCATAAATCTCTGAACTGTCAGGGCACTCATAACTCCTCCCCCACATTCTCTCTCATCCTCCTCCAACTACTACAGATCGTAGTTATCCATGGTTTTTTATAATTTTTTTTTTCAGGTCAGTGGATGTCAAGATTTTTAAAAAATCGTTTTGCACCAACTTTTGTTAGGTGAGCAATAATCCCAAGACAGCACACGATCACGGTAATGCATGAGTTTTGCTCAGCCTCAGTGTTAATAACTTCTCCATATTTACGAAAATTTGGTAAGCTATATTTCTATTTTCTAAGCCGAGTAAGCGGATATCCAATCTGTTTAAGAAACATTTATGGGAGAAAAAATATCAAAATTGATTCTCAGCCTCCACAAAGCTGCCAGAGACGAAAATATGATAATAAATCTTCCATTTCACTGAACTCAAAATGACAGGAAATATAATATTGAAATTTTTTTGAAACTTTTTAATTTTTTTTCCTGAAAGTAATTCCTGATTTTAGGTATTTTTCATCGATATACTTGTTTTGTTAAGAAGAGAATTATTGACATATTTCCTATAAGTAATTTTGTATATTTTTTCAATATGGTTTCGAGTTAATGATATCTATCTATCTATCTATCATTATATTTTTTCTGGAAAGAATGCATAATGGAATTTGTGTAAAGGATATCTGACTTCCATTGTTTTTTAAGGAAATGACAACACATATACGCGGGTGCACACATGCGTAGCGGGATGATTATCGTCCTATGAATTGGATACGACGACCCGATTTCAACACTTGAAGAAGGCTGTTTGCATTTCACATAACGCTAAAACACGTTTGAATCCGAGTAATCTTTCACCAACTATGGGTAACTAGTAGGGAAGCCTGAGCTCTTCAGTCTTGGTGTGGCAGTCAGTCACATAGAAGGAAAACTGTTTAACTCCGCCTAAAAATTGACCTTGTGTTTCATCGTACTTGTGCTGAAATGTTGATAATAAATATTGAATAAATGTTGTGTTGAAGAGTAAGTCTACAACTTGAGACATACTCCTAGAATTTTGATCTAAAAGTTTCACTGTATAATTTTTGGTTGATAGGAATAATATAGACTACGAGATCAATGACTTTAACAAAAAAGATTATTCTTGAATGATTTTATAAGATGAATACCTGTTACTTCATTAGGTTTTGGACCAATTGATGTCCAGTGGATATAAGATTACATAAAAGTTTGTGAGTTTATATTGCATAGAGAAAGCAATCACGAAAGAAGTTTTTTAGCATCTCCGTCTCTTAAGGGAATCCAGTCTTTTATAAAATTGTTTTTTAGCGCTTTTGACAGATTACTACTTGATTAAATTGTCGTTTCTACTTGGGTAATCTTTTGTCAAAATATTTGAGTTGCAATACATTCCACAATATAATTCATTAAATGCATTAATGTGTAATTTGTCATGCTTTTTCTAATGAAAGCAATGCATAAAATATTTTTATAGTTACTTATTTGAATTAATTTTTATCGAAAAAGTTTCAGCCGTGGATGTATATAACAATTATGAGTTTAAAACCCTCATGTTTCCCTAAAACTGTTTCTCGAGACGAAAGATTCTCCTTTTTATTCATTCATTGAACAAATACGCACAGAGATGTATATCTATACATATATAAACAAACACATATATATGTCATCATCATCATCATATCGTGCTGGTAGCACGGATATCCCTGACCCTCTCTCGCCACTCCTCCCTATCGTTCATCGCCCTAGGTAGGTCTTCAGGACAACATCCTGTATCCTCACATAGCTGCTGAATGTACGTTCGAGCTGGTCGCCCTGCTTTTGCGCGGCCATGTGTGGGGATCCATAAGAGTACATCTCTTATGAGTTCATCTCTGCTTCTCCAGCAGTGTCCTGCATGTCTGGTTCGTCTAACTTGAATAGTTTTCGTGATAGGGGGCAGGTGGCCGTACAGTTGGTGTCTTGTGGGGTGTTGCTGCCAGGACTTGTTCAGGATTGCATGCAGCATTCTTGTGTAATTGCCATCTAGTTTCTTCTCCAGCCGTTTTGTTAGCGTCCATGTAGTGCATCCATATAGCAGTATCGATGTGACCGCTGCCAGGAAGAAACTGCGTTTCATTTTATCGGTTATGTCTGATTTCCATATAAGTGATAGCCTATTGATAGCTGTCCATGCTTTCGTTAGCCTCGTTTCGATGTCCTTTTCGGTTGATTCGACGCTGCTTCCTAGGTACGTGAATTTGTCTACTAGCTTAAGTGGGGTTCCTTCTAGAGTGGAGATGTCCCCCGTTTGGTTATAGCACATATATTCCGTTTTGTGTGCATTAACATAGAGGCTTATGATTGCTGCTGCTCGTTCCAAACTATGCAGAAGTGTTTCGGCTTGGTCAGGTGTATTTGCCAGTATCGCTATGTCATCGGCGTAGTCGGCGTCGGTAATTGTTGTTGCGGGGTATCTTCTGCTTCTTTTCTTCGTCAGTTCGAAGCCATTCTCTTTGATTTTGTCAATCGATGTTCTAAGTACGTAGTCTAGACAAATGATAAAGAGGTACGGGGCCTGCGTGTCCCCTTGTAGTACTCCTGCTACAATGTCAAAGTATTCTGTGTCTCCATCCGGTGATCGTATTTTTACTTTGTGTTTCTATAGAGAATCATTATTGCCGCTACGGTTTCTTAAGTTATGCCGTACGCTAGTAGGATTTGTTCCATCTTTCCTCTGTGAATGGAGTCGAAAGCCTTGGTAAAGTCGACAAATATTAATGTCGCTTGTAGGTTCTATGCCCGTACACCTTCAAGGATTCTGCGGATGGTTAATATTTGTGAGGTCGTGGATCTATTTCTTACACAGACATCGACAGAGAAACACAAACACACACACACATTCATACATATATACATACATACAAATACATGGATTCTCAAATACATATTCGTTCATAAATTTTGTATATACATAGGTCGTTCAAAAATTTGTAAGCCTTACTCAGAAAAAGCCAAAGGCAAACAGTTTTGCCGTGGCAGCACAAAATCGTTTCCTATTAATCCTGAAAAACTAATTCAGATTTTTTAGTTTTATCAGTTTTAGTTTTAGTTTTGTGCAACTAACATAAAGATGTTCCTCTATACTTTTCTTTCTTTGTGATATATATATATATATATATATATATATATATAGAGAGAGAGAGAGAGAGAGACAGACAGACGGCTGTACTTCGCCTAAATATTGACCTTTTGAGACATGCTGTTCGTTGTGAAGTGGTTGGATAAATACATCCATCCAGGTGGTTATTTTGCAATGTTTTCATTTAAATAATCACTCCAAATGATTAAAAACCATAACTCTTGCAATAAAAGATAAACCCAGAAAATAGAAAAGAAATTTATCAATTATTCGTTTTATCATCTTATGATCTCCGTAAATTTTTTTCATATTGATTTGGATATGGTATCTTTTAGTTAGTTCTTTCGAACCTTTCCTAAGTTTCTGTACATTGCTATGTTTGGTTTCTCTTTTTATGTAAAGGTACTTTTTTTATGTTATCTCGTTTCCAACCTGATTTTGACTTCTTGAGAACTTTACATGTATTTTGTTATTATTTCTGAATGGACAGTACCAAAATTTTTATATTCGTCATTTGGAGGATTTCTTTCAGATGTCTCCTTAAAAGTATTAACATTTTTTACTGTTACCATCTATTGATTATATATATATATAGCTATTAGCAAGTGAGCACCAGTAATGGCATAACGATGTAAGTGTGTTTCTTATTTTATTGTAGTCTCTAGCAAATCTTTGCTGAGACAATTCTGTGATTATAAGATACTCCTTCAAAAGAATACTATGCCTCACAGTTCAGTTCGTATTTATAGGTATATAATCTAGCTGGACTTTAAATAAATTTGGATCGGTATAAATCAATAGTTTCCCTTTCTCTTTGTTAAAGTTCGTGTTTATCAATTCAAACCTGTTCTCGAAAGAAAAGCCAGTAAAATATTTACAATCTCTGTTTGGAGGATTGTGTTAAAAGAATTTATAATTTTTGCAATTACATACATAAACATTTATATCTGCGTCGGTGATCAGAACGTTATGTTTGGTAATGTGTCCGACAACAGAACTATAGAATGTGGTTATGTCTATTTCATCACAGGCATATGTCGGACTGTAACATGAAACGATTATTGTGCAGGGGTTTGGCATTAAATGTAGCAGACATCCGTCTCATTTGGATTTTGTTTATGGTATTTAATGATTTTAAATCAATAGGGCTGAGAAGCATTCCAACATATTCATTTGCGGTTGTTTTTTTTTGTTTTGTTTTTTTGATACTGGTGATTATATGTCTATGTTCTTATCGGCTGCAGATTCTGTAAGCTTAGATATTTTATTTAATGAAAGTAATCTTGATTCTATGTTTGGTAGGGATCTGTAACTGACTTTTCTGACCTTTGGGCTAGAGCACCAGTCACAGCAGAACGCCCCTGTATGACTGATTTAAAGAGCGATGTGGTTTGAATTCTTGGTCTGAATTTGAGTAATGGTATTCTTTTGGTTACTAATTTTGGAATCAAGAGCATCTAACTTCATAGATCAGTAGCAATAGTTTCCAATATGAGCTATTTGATTCTAACCATTGAATAATGAAATTATTCTGCCGAGCAAACTAAAGTGAGTCTTTGACCTGCTATAGAATTCATCTGCCTTCCTTCATATCCACCATGCTGCATCCTATGGTTTCCTTGCATAATTCGTATTACACTGTCCTCCTCCACAATCTGATATTCACGGTCAGGGCGGGGCAAAATGACTCAGTAATAATAAAAGGCTGTATTTTTGTCATGGACTTTGACCTCACCGGATTGATTATCGTTCTTATTATCGTGGAGTTAATACATCGCTTGTACTATGCTTGGAAAGTTTTGATAATATGAGTTTTTCTTTTCAAAAAAGAAAAAAGAAGTTTCATCTCAGTTAAAGTTCAGCTATCTCATTTTATCTAAATCTGATATTGAGCGCCCATTTCTCGGGTAATAAAAGTTACTTTGATCTATCATTTTACTTTTATCTTAAGCTTTAGTTTTCGATTTTTTAAAAAATCTTAAATTGTGCAGTTCTCTTTTATATTTGTTGGCCAGAGAAAAAGCATCTAAGTTAAGTGACAATATTTGGAGACATTTATATTTCTGGCCTGGTAAAAAGCATTTAAGCGACTTGATTTAGAGACATTTTTGGGGTAATATAATCAGTTTAATAAAGTAAGAAAGGTTTTAACACTTGAGACGACACGTAGTTTTGTCCCTCTACTCTTCTATCCGACGATCAGCCATTACCAACGCAGCAGTTGTCGGTGACTACAGCTGATGAAACCATCTCGTAGTCTCATTCATATATATATATATATATATATATATATGTGTGTGTGTGTGAATATATATTATACATCATTATGCTGGGAATATTTGATATAATTCATTTCATCTCACATTAACCCTCAAGTTTTATCTGATGTTTGTATTCTAGTTGATACATGAAGCTTTTAGTAAAGAGACTGTGTTCCAAAGAGGTGAGATTTGAATTTCTTTTACTTTTAATAATGCTCTGATTGCCAACATTTATCCAATTTTTGATTTACTAAACAAATACGCACAATTATCATAAAAGAAAGGAAAGATTGAACTTTTTCTGTTAAGTTCAAATTAAAACCAACCAATCAGTCTTTGCTTGCGGCGATTAACTAGTTACGATGCTTGTTCAAATGATATTAGTTTAATAAACATAGTTTGTAAAATAATCACCTTATTTGTGATAAATTCTTCGCTGTTTTCTTTCTTTCTCTATTTCCAATTGTTCGTCCCAACAAATCAAATAAAGAATTCATTTTCTTACTACTATTATTTGTTTGTCGTTGCAAAAAATACATTTAATTAGAAAACGAAGCTGTGAGCATGATTACTCGGCAGCACTACAATCAAACTGACCAGTGATAATAGAATTGATTTTAACATTTGCACACAAGTCAGTACAAATTCAGTAATGGACATTAGTACATGTTTCTTTAAGTGTATATTTGGTTCGATTTGAATTTTTTGTTTCATATCAATCTTAGTGGGTTATTTCATGCTAAAGCAATGCTTTTAAAACAACAGTAGTAGTGCTATTCAACCAATCACTAGAAGAATATGGTGGATCAAACGTTTTTCATGGGACTCAATCCGAAAGTGGACGTTATTAAACGACGAGTGTTTGAACTCGATTGATACGATTTAGCAGTCCAACGTGTTAAACACAACGCTACGGGCACTCCTCTGTGAATACTTGTCTCAACTCATTGTTTCTTGGGCATCATGTATTTTGTCATGTTGAACTAGCAAGAATAGCAAAAAATTGTTAACGAGTTCGATTTTTATAGAGACTTCTAGTCTTGTACCAAACTTGTAATTGACAAGTAAATCTTACGTCGCACGTAAATTTCTGATATTATTATTATTATTATTATAATTATAATTATTATTATTATTATTATTATAATTATTATTATTATTATTATTATTATTATTCCTTTGAGAGTTTTTCATACCAAAGTTAGCTGATGGTTTTTCGCTGGAGTTTCAGTGACAGCAAGTCTCCTCAACTCTCCAGGACTCTTCTCAAGATTCTGGCGTATCTTTGTAATGCTATAGTGTAAATAGTCTTTATTTGTCCTCTGATTTCTAAGTCTTCCAGTCTCTTTGAGGATTGTTCCAAGTACTCCAACTACGAATGATGTCACCTTCACTCCGTAGCTTCTTCAGCTATCTCGCAAGTTCAAGATATTAGCCCTCATTTCACCTTCTTTTAATTTTACTCTGTGGCCTGCCGGATCAGCAAAGTCCACTAATCGGCAGCCTCTCTTTTATTCGGTGACTATCATTAGATCTTGTCACCTGGCTGAGATTAAATTATCTATTTGTATCTCAAAATGCCAGAGAAATTCGTGCATCTCATTTTCCAATACAGATTCTAGATTGTGCATATATCACTTGTTCATATGGTGAAATTCCAATTTATTGCACAATTGCAGGGTGGATCACTTTCCCCACCCAGTCGAATCTAGTCTTACAATCTCTTTGTGCCAATTTTCTGCATTCGCTTATCATATGATTGATCGTTTCACATCTATCACCACATAACCTACACTTGCTATTATGTTTTATCTTGTCAGTCTTTTCTTTAACTTAGTTTGTCCTTTTGGAATTATTTGTGCTGCTATTAGACGAGATTCAGAATCTCTCTTAAGTTTTCTCTTTCTAAGCCACGCACAAGTCTTCTCAGGTGAGATTTTATCTGATTGTTGCTTGAAACATTCTTATTTCTCATTTCTTCTGTTTCCTAGTTTTGTTGTTCTTTTAATCACTGTGTTTGTTTTATTTCTGGGCGCAAGGATTAGACTTGTTTGGTCTTTTTATGTAGTCTTTGAGTCAACTTATTGATGCATCCACGCTATCTTCAATGCAGGCGATTCCTCTTCTTCTTTTTCTTGATACATAGAGTCGGTCTTTGTCATCTCTGGCATGTTAGGCCTTATGCATCGTTATTACCTTTCTTGTTCTCTGGTCCATTCGTTGAAGTTCTTCCCTCGTCCACTTTAAGAATGATCGCAAGCATCTTACAAGGGGTACCAGCCTTGTTCTTAATCCCTTTGATAGGGCTTCTGTTATATAGCTTGGTTTCTAGTAGTTTTCTTGTTCTTCTGAGATACCCTTCTTTTTATTTTTCATTCATCTGTACTTGTTTCATGGTGTCAGCCCCCAATACTCACAAGTACTTGTAATTATTATTTTCTCCATGCTTTCTGATTATTTCCAGGTTTGGTAGTTTTATTCCTTTCATCATTTGCTGTTTTCTGCTTCTCCTTATTAACAAGGCACATTTTTCTATACTAAATTCCATCCCAATATCCTGACTCTATATCTTCACTGCCAAAATTTTCAATTCTTTTTCATTTTTGGCTTTCGGTTTAATGTCGTCCATGTTGATTTTTTCTTGCGATAAAGCAAGTTTGTTTCCGCCTGTGCATTTCCTAAGAATGTGATTAAGTTGCATCATCACTATCAAAAATAGTAATGGTGATAGCACATCTCCTTGGAATATACCTCTTCAGATTTTTACCTCAGCTAATCTTTTTCCTCCAATTGTCGATCTTTTATGGTTTTCTCGATGAACTTTATGACTTTGTTGGATATCTTTTATATTTTGAGTTAGTCTATTATTCTGCTTTGCGGTGCCATATACAATGCCTTTTTGTTATCTATCCATGACATTGCTAAATTTTTGCGTCTCGTTTTTCTCTCCTTGAGGATATGTTGATCAATGTATTGTATATCTCCCGTTCGTCTTGATTCTTTACGGCATCTTTATTTTTCGGGGAATAGTTCACGAATTATTAGCGAATTGTAAATCCATCTAATTTGTACCGTAAGTATTTTCCACATCATTACTCGGTACGTTATGGATATGTAGTTGTTTGGGGCGAATCCTTAAAGGATTCGGGTGGTCTTTCTTCTTGTCATCCATTCAGGATTGTCTATTTCTTCCAGGCATCAATTCATTTTGATATCCACTTGGTCGCAGATTGAAGTGATTTTTTTCCACCATTATCCATGCATACCAACATGGCCTGGCGTTTCCAATTCGGTAACTTTTTTGAGTGTTGCTTAAAGTGAATCATGCTGTTTTTTCGCCTTAGGTCTTTCTTCAAGTCCTTGTAGCTCTTTTTTCATGTTGTTTATCTATTCGGCTTTTCTGTTATAATCTCTCAGTTCTCATATTTTGATTCAAAATAGTTTTGCTTCTCTTACATCTGGTTGTTGGAATGCCATCACCTATTTTCCCCTTACTTGCTGGTAGAATTTTTTCATTGTTTTGGAATGTATTATTTGGTCTGTATTTTTTTTACCCTATTTCGGCGTCTTTTAAGATTTTCTTTTTTGCCAGTACCTTCTGATTTATTTCTTCCAGTTGTATCGTTCAAAATGGTGTCCTCATTTTAATTGTTAGACTTTCAGTTGTCGTGTTCTCTACCTTTCAACAGGTTCCTGCCGAATCTGATTGATTGATTTTAACGGAATGTCAACCAGTCTATGGTTGATTTATGTCGAGAGATTTGAACATCGCGTTCATAATAAGTTTATATTTGCATTTTTTGTCGTTTTTCTTTAGATATTTTTACGCACAGTCCTATCGAATACAAATAATTTTTGAACAGATCTATTTGATCTATAGATTTGACCTTACTGGTACAACCACTTTAGGTCAGAGTGGATCTTGGTGTAATGGTAATTGTAATAAAAAGTTACCCCTCACCATCAGATGTAGATTAGTTCAGGACACCTCTTTTTCGCAGGAGTCTTGCCCCTGTACAGGGGAAATAGCGTATTCCAAGCTCGCCTGATAGGCCATTCAATAGATGAGTTAATCTGTTTACTTTTTATTGTTTTGTAGATATTTATATCGAAGTATGGTATTATTTATGAGGATATACTAGTAAAATCGAACCCTTTTCATAGATTCAGTTTTATTTCAAGTAAATCAATCACTTATTAGGTATGGAATCTCAGTAAATTGCCGTTTAATAGTTAATAAATTACCAGCTATATAAAACCAATTAAAATCTTCAAATAATTATAAATTATTTTGTAAAATATTTTTCCTAGTTCCAAACAGGAACTTGTTCAATACATAACGATAAAAAGAATATTAAATGATCTATCAATTTCGCGAAAAATATAGAATATCAGAAATGATTAAAGAGCAAAATATTTTCATTATATATATAAAGTTGGCGACCGTAGTCGAAGGTGACACGAAAGCTCTCTTTTTATTAGGTACTACACCGAGTTGTAGAGGAAGGCGCAACATCTATCCCTGAATTGCTCCACTTTACCCTTGATACATACCTTTTAATGGTGAGTGTTAAGCAAGGCGGCATCAAGTACCATTTTTGAGTCTTTGGAATGACCAGACCAGAGATTGAACCCTGGTCTCCTGGGCCATTGGCGAACGCTCTATCTACAAGACCAATGGGCACGGTATATCAGTGTGTGTGTGTGTGTGTGTGTGTTTGTGTGCACCAAAAGCATACATATGTATGCATATATATATGTGTGCGTGTGTGTAAAAAACGTATATATATGCACATGCATATGCATACGTAGATATGTGTTTACATAACTATAAATGTGTACAGATATAAATATATGTGGCAGTTCTTCGATTTGTTATTTCGGATGTGTTTGCCGTTTGCTTTGAATTAGGGGAACCAGTCAACATCTGGATTCGAGAATTAAACAGTATGTACCCACAAAACTACGGAGAGGGAACTACTTTGCTGACAATAAAGAACGCATACGCGTCTTCCATTGCAGAACATCTTATAAATAACCGTAATTGTACCTCATCCTACCGTACGGACTTGTTTACTATCCTAAGCAAGTTACACTTTCATCAGAAGGTTCTTGAGACTATTCATATTTTCACACATAAACCGTCCCTCTGTAAACAGAAGGAATGTTTATTGGGTTTGAATTTGATTACTATCTGATTTACCCCTCCCTTTTCTAAACAGCTTGCATTTTTCTCTTCAACATTATGCAGTCCCTCGCCCTTGTCCTTTCTTAATCGTGTCCTTGATTCATCTGTGATCAGTGAGGACCTAAACAGGTTAGTTGTAAAATTCTATTTTCTAAAATTGATAAAATTAGTCTCTTTTAAGTATAATAAAATTTTGTACACCCTGTAAAATATTCAAATATGACTATATACATATAATATATACATATTTACAAGCCCACATGTATACATAATAGGATCATTAGATAAGTTTCCAGACTTTTTTCGTATGGGCACTTTTATTGATAGTACACACATGAAACTCTATTCCCCTTTAAAGTAATCTCCCCCGGCTGCAATGCACTTGTTGAACCTTTCCAACAACTCCTGGAAGGCCCCATGGACGTCCTCTTGTGTGAGCTTGTCAATGGTCTTCGTCACAGCCTCTTTTATCTCGTCAATTGTCTCATAACGACAGTCTCTGAGCTTACGGAATAACCAGAAGTCACAGGGAGCAAGGACTGGACTATAGGGAGGCTGAGGAACTATCTTGATGCCCATCTGGGTCAAATAGTCTGTCTCAAGGATGGACTTGTGGACTGGTGCATTGTCCTGGTGGAAATGCCACTGAGCCGATTTGAAGAGTGCTAGCCTCTTCCGACGGAATCTCTCGCTGAACTCCCTTAAAACCTCAACATAGTAACCCGAACCCTAACCCTAACCGTTTGGCCAATCAACTCTGGTGTATTGTCTTCCTTACTCCTCGCACACCTGTAATCATCCCTCACAGACTCCGTGCCTTCCTTGAATCTCTTATGCCACTCAAAAACTGATGCTTGATTCATGCAAGATGCTCCAAAAGCAGTCTGAAGCATTCCATACGTTTCTGTGGCAGCAATCTTTCAAAGTTTAAAACATAATTTTATTGCATATCGTTCTTCTAAATTGTCCTCCTGTCCAGATTGCATTTTTGAAATTCACCAGCTGTGACAATCAGGTTTTAGTAGGGTGTATTTCAATTGATCCTGTAGCTGTTAATTTGAACCTGAAATCATAAAAATTGGTCAGTCATCTCATAAGATGTATAGTAATAAGATACTACGACAATTTTATATGCCTGTACAAAAAAAAGTGAGGAAACTTATTAAATTCACCATGTATATGCATATATTTGTATTTACATATATAAATATAGATGGATTATTTATATTAGAAAGTGATATTTGAGACATAACTGTTTACAAGCCAATTACTATTATTATTATTTACATTTTTTCTCACGAGTAGTAACTAGTTGTCTTTCACTGTCTCTCAGACTTGATGTCTGAGAGACAGCAAATTTCGCTAGGTCTCCAAGACTCTTGATTATTCTAACTGATTCGAAGAGTGCTGTAAGGTTAGCTCTGAACATTATCATCATAATTTTACTCATTTGAGAGTTGTTCTTTTTACACCAGCGTTAGCTAATAGTTTTCCTCTGAAGTTTAAGTGAAACGAAGTCTCCTCAAGTCTCCAGGACTCCTAGTATTCTGGCAGATTTCAATAATGCTGTAGTTTGGATGGTCTTCACTCGTCTTCTTATCTCCTAGTTTTTTATACCAGTCCTTTGGTCCGTGTATCGAATGTACCAGTTACGATTGGTATCATCGTCAGTTTCATGTTATATACTTTTTTTTAGTTCTCTATCAACGTCTACGTATTTATCTCTTTTCGCTTTCTGTCAGTTTTACCTTGTGATCAGCCGGAACGGCAGTCCACCATTCGGTAGGTTCTCATTCTAGGTTGACTATCTCTAAATCTGGTCTTTTGGCAGACATTAAATGATCCGTTTGTATCTCAAAATCCCATAGAATTGTGTGTTTCATTTTCTATGACCGATTCTGAGGAATGCATATACCATTTGTTCTTATGGTTGAATTTAAACTTTTGCATGATTCCCACTGGATCCCTTTGCCCACCCAGTCGTGTCTAGTGTAATACTCTATGAGTGTTAATTTACTGCATTCGCTTATTATGTGATTGATCATTTCATCTCTATCACCACATAATCAACATTTGCTATTTTGTTGCGTCTTGTCTATTTTTGCGTTCACAGAGTTTGTCTTTATTGCGTTGTTTTGTGCTGGTATCAAAAGAGATTCAGTTTCTCTCTTGAGGTTCCCTTTCTTAGCCATGTCAAGGTCTTCTCGGGTGAGATTTCTCTTATTTGTCGCATGAAATATACATAGAGTTTTTTTTTTCTTCCCATTTTTGTTTTCAGGGTTTTTTCGTGTCTTGTGTTGTCGCTATCATCCCTTGTCGCAATAATCAGTCTTTCTCCGCGCTTTTTTTTTAATGGAGGCTTCTTGTTGTATCGATGCACTGACGCTATCTTGAACGCTGGTGAATCCTCTTCCTCCTCATTTTCTTGAGACATATATTCTGTCAAAATCATCACCGGGATGTACAGCCTCATACATAGTGATGTTTTTTGTTCTTTGATCCATTTGTTGAAGTTCTATTGTCCACTTTAAGAATGGTCCATAGTATCTTACGATGGGGACAACCCAGGCATTTATCACTTAGATGAGATTTCTGCCAGGTAGTTTGGTATTATAATAGTAATTATAAATATTATTATTATTATTATTATTATTAGATGAAAATAGTTAGTTGAAATCATATAATCGTATATAATCGTATATAAATTATAATTATAGATAATTGTTACGCGCAGCCATAATTGTTTACAGTTTATTTTTTTAGTTCCTTGAAATCATATAATTATTTGAAAAAGACTAACTTCGGTATTAAGGTAATTTGGCATGAATTAACATCCCGGAACACTAACCAACTAACAAGCCAAAAAATAAAAAAAATTATATCAAAGCAACAAAGGAAAAAATAAACAAAATAATCAATCTCATATGCAAAAAATCACCCGCTAAAAGCAAACGAAAAAGCACTCTCCCTCTAATAAGAGAAAAATAAAAGTCAATAAATAGATAAATAAAAGCCCTAATAGACACATTAAAAACTATACTGGTATATGTAATTTTATCAAATATTACTAAACGTTCCATCGTTAAAATTCCCAATTTTTACAATTTTGGTCAAATAGTGAGAGATAATGATGTGAGGTGAGGGTAGGGTGACTGAATCCATTCAAAAACCGGTGTTTGGGTATAACACTAAACTGCTTCTGATAGTGAGGCTCCCGTTCTGGGTGAATTTGAAGTAGCAATTAATTTCCATTACTCTCAGATCCACTTTGTCTAAGACTTGTACTACGTATTAGACTATCATATATAGGTTCGATAGAATTATTTTGAAATTTCTACTTTTGGAAATATACCAAATGATTTTTAATTGTTTTAAGAAGAGATGATTGTAAATTCTAAAAGGAATAGATAGATAATTTACTAACGATTATCATTAGTTACTCTCAATTATATAACTGTGTACAAACAAATTAATATTTTTAAAATGAATTAATTACAATAAATCAAAATATTATTAATATTTGATGGAAATATTTAAAACCATGCAACTGTGGGCTTATTTGAAATAGAGAGAAATACACGATATCATATAACTGTGTGCAAATAAGTCTTCACAAACATCTATACAAGGATTATAAATATAACGCGATTCCGTAACTTCTAGGAATAAGATAACCCAATATGTGTTGACGTGCCATTAAAATTAAATAATCAATCCGTTGGCTCTAAGAAAAAGCACGACTATTTTAGATACGAAGGTATATATTTGCAATGTATGCGTCATCATGATGATCAAGTTGCGCTGACAGCACGGATTTCCCTGACTCTCTCACTCTCTGTCTCTCCCTCTCTCTGTCTCTGTCTCTGTATCTGTCTCTGTCTGTCTGTCTGTCTCTCTCTCTCTGTCTGTCTCTCCATCCGTCTCTATCATCCATCGCTCCAGGCAAGTCTTTAAAAATACATCCTGTGTCCGCACGGAGCTGATGTAAATATGTTCTTGCAGGTCGGTCAACCTTCGTACGTCAATGTGTAGGGACCTATAGAAGAACGTCACATGAGTTCTTTCTTGCTTCTCCAGCAGTGTCCCACATATCTTGTTCGTCTTTTTTGAATGGTTTTTGAGAGGGGAGGTAAATGGCCGAACAGCAGTTTTTTTCATGGGTTGTTCCTTCCTGGATTTCTTTTAAAAATAGCTCGTAGCATTCTTGTGTAGTTCCCATCTAACCTTTTCTCTATGGGTTTTGTTAAGGTGGTTGTTTCGCATCCATACGGTAGAATGGACACTGCTATAGTTTGAAAGAAATCCTGTTTTATTTTAGCAGAAAGATCAGACTTCCCTATGATCGATAACCTATTGATAGCAGTCCACGCTGTTACTAGGAGTATATTAACATCACTTTCAGTAGATGAGATATTGTTACGGATGTATGTGAAATGGTTTTTGAGGCCTACTATTTAGAGTTGAGATCTCTCCTTCTCGTTTAAAACGTGTGAACTCTGTTTTATTTTTCTGTGATTTGTCTTATACACTAATGTATTCTTATTTGAATCAACATTTACACGATTAGAGCAATAACTCTCGCTCCTCTAACTTCTTTCAGGACTCTGTCGTTTTTGATTGAAATATCATCGAACCGAATCTACATGGTCCAAGATAACTGTTACTTATTTTTCATTAATTCGTCATTGGAATGCCTCTTTTGCTTCTTTCTCAATACCAGAATTAAATATTTCAATGTTTCCTTCCAATATAGGAAACAAATCTAGCTGTAAAACAACAATATTTTTTATCCATATCATCATACCACGATCTATGTGATCATTATCTACAGTAATAATTTCTGGTTAACTGAAGAAGATAGTAAATTATTGGTCAACTTATTTTCAAGTAAAACACTGCACATTGTACGTTTTTTCGTACCAGAAGCAAGCTATCTAGACAAATTTGGACATTTTCAAAAGAGGCTGGTGTGAAGTGAACTCAAAATAGATTTACAACGTATCAATCTATCTATCTATCTAACTTAACACATTCATACGCACACACACTTCCCCTCCCATATATACACACACACACACACACACACACATGTGCTGGATTGCAGCCTCTAAGTGAGTTCTTATACCACTCACGCTATAACTTAACTTTCACACTGACGCACATGGGAAAGGTCTTATCTCACCAGCTATGGTTAAATATTATCACAACTGTTTTTTTTCTACAAAGATGGTTTGGCTTTAAATAATCAAAGCAATTTACATACTATTATACAAAGAAACACACACACACACACACATATATATATATATATATATATATATATATATACATGCGTATGTACGCATACATACATACGTACATACATACATATATATGTTCACACACACACACACACACACACACACACACACACACACATATATATATATATATATGCTCTTTAAGTAGTTTTTGAAATTTTATGATACATATCTATGCATGGACATTTGTTTCAGACATTATGTTATTTTCCTGTTAATTAATCAGTTTTCTGTTCGTTTATAATCTTTGTCTTACATTATAATTTTCGTGTTTCTATACTGAAGACAGAGTTGTGTGTATATGTGGAAATATTGTGACAAACATAAAAGTGTTTGGGTGTCAGTATACGCCGTGTGTCTAAGTACATGTTTAAAAGATTCCCTCATCAACATCTCAAATCGAAATGTTTTGTAAATGGCTGAAGGCGTTAACGATCATTTCCACACCTCGTTAGTCACTGTATAATTTGGACTTAATTAAAATGATACACCAAAATTAGTTGTGGACGCCTTCTTTTTTTAGATGTTTAAATCTAATGAAGGTCAATAGAAAGTCATTATAATGGCGGCCTGTTGAAAGAGAGGCGGGCACAAAGGGCGGGAAAATGCAATAAAACAGTATCATACGGAAGCAATCTCTGACCATAATGAGTTTATGAAAGAAAAACAAATATGTTCGTTATTTACCAGAAGGATTACTTAAAAATACAATGAAAATAAAGTATTTAATAGTTATTTTAGCTTGGACATTATTACATGATTTTATTTTTGAGTAAACGTGTATCCATTACGAAATGGGCGGATTTGTAAGTTTTTAATTAAATTCCTTTCTTTTTAAATATTGTTGTGTTTTTGCTTTTCCATAAGGAAAAACTAAGTTCTGGTTTGCTCAACAAAACCAAGAAAATAAATCAGTGAAGAAAACTGTTTATTTTTTATAACTCTCCTCAAAATTATGAAAATATTTTTAAAACCAGTAGTCAGATAATGTAATAACTAATATTAAATAAGGTATCTGGCGAGACTCGAAATTGTTAGTAATGATTTATGAGTCAAGCTTGCTAACAATTACACCAAACAAGAGACACTCAAGAGGTTTCTCTTTAGTTTTTCAACCGCTAAATCTTGTATTCTTTTCGTGCCAGTTTTTTCATTCTCTTATAATGTGATTTACCGTTTCATATACATCACTACGTAACCTACACTTGCAATTCTTTTGCTTATTATCAATTTTTACTTTAATAAAATTGGTCCTTATGGTATTGTTATTATATTACTTATTACGAGTTATTCACATCAGCGTTAGCTGATGGTCAGTTACGGGAGTCAGAGAGACAGCTAGTTAACTCAAGTCTCTAGGACTCTCTTCAGTATTCAGGCCGATCTTAACAATGCTGTAGTTTGGATAATTTTGGCTCATTCTCTGATTTTCAACTCTTCCAGTCTCCTTACCAAGCTTTAGGGACCGTTCTGAGCGCCCAAAATATAATTGGTATCACCGTCAATTTCATGTTCCATAATTTTTTTGTTCTCTGGTGAGGTCCAAGTACTTCTCTTTCTTTTCACTTCCTTTGCTTTTCACTCTGTGGTCCCCAGGGACGGCAAAGTTCACAAGTAGTTGGGTTCTCTTTTTTGATATGTTTATAATCCAAGAGAATTTGGGCGTCTTAGGACTGATTCTGGTTTTGCAAATATCATTTAGTACTATGGTCAAATTTCAGTTTTTTATATAATTCATAGTGGATCATCTTTACCACCTAGTTGTGTCACGTCATGTACTCTTTCTGTGCGAGTTTACAGCAAAAGCTTTTTATGTGATTAATCGTTTCGTCTCTATCACCACTTCACCTAAAATAGCTATTTTGTAGCGTCTTATTTATTTTTGCTTTAACATAGTTGGTCCTTATGACGATGTTTTGTATTGCTATTAGAAGAGAAACATTTTCTCTCTTAAGTTTTCCATTTCTCAGCCATGTACAAGTATTCTCATTTGAGATTTCACTTGTTTGTCTCTTGAAATATCCATCCAGTTTTTTCTTTCCATTTTTGTTTTCTAGTTATTGTTGTTATTTTGATTTTTGTATTATCTGTTTTATCTTTGTTGTCAGTAATTAGTCTTTCTTTGCTATTATTATTTTACTCTTTTGAGAGTTTTCCATACCGGTTTTAGCTGATGGTTTCTCACTGGAGTTTGAGTGATTGCAAGTCTCCTCAAGTCTCCAGGACTCTTAGTATTCTTGCTGATATTAATTTTATACTAACTTTAGTTGGCGGTCTTTCATTTGATTCTGAGTTACAAATCTCCTCGGGTCTTCAGGAGTCTTCCCATTATCAAGCCGATGTTACCAATACTGGTCTGGATGGTATATATTTTTAATCATCTTTTCAATTCCTTATGTCTCCTTTCCTTATGTTTAGAGACCGTTCAAGTCACACCTGCTACAATCGTTAACACATTTTAGAGCTTTTTGTTCTTTGACACCTTCAGTCATTTCATACTTAATGCACATAGTCATTTCTGTATCATCTCTCGGGTGTAAGGCCTTGTGTATGGTCATAAAATTTCTTTGTTCTTTCGGTGTTTTATTTTGTATTCTTTAAGAGTCGCCTAGAGTATCTTACAGGGGGACTGCACAGGTGTTTATTCTTTTGATCCATTTAGATTTCTACTCTAGAATTTAGTTTCAAGAAATGTTCTTGTTCTACTGGGATACTCTTTTGTCATATCCTTTTTTTTTCATGGTGCCCGTTTCCAATATTTCCAAATATTTGCAATATTGCTTTTCTCCAAATGTTCTGACGCTTTCCTAATTTGGCAGTTCAGTTCCTTTCATTGTTTTTTCTTTTTCTATTTTTCATTGTCAGTATGGCGCACTGGTCAATGTCGAATCCCATTCATGTGTCTTTGAAGCATATTCTTTTTTTTTTTTGTATCAGAGTGTATATTTCTATCTACCTTTTTTTTTTGCAATTACTCTGATTATTATAATAATAATAATTATTATTGATAATTCCGAGGTTTTTGGTATTTTCTTTTCGATATCTATGAGTTTAAATGCTGTAAAAAAGGTTCTTCAATGCTGTAATACGTATTGCATTTGAAAGCATTTATTTTACAAAGGAAGCGGCGTTGTATAATTAAGTGACAGATCTGTTTGGAAAATCGAAACTTTTAACTACGGCTTAATAAACTTGTACTTCTCTCTCTCTCTCTGTCTCTCTGTCTCTCTCTCTCTCATTCACGCTTTCTCTGTTTCTCTCATTCACGCTTTCTCTGTTTCTCTCATTCACGCTTTCTCTGTTTCTCTCCAACTCTCTCTTTCCCAAACACCTATCTCTGAGTAAAAAATGCTTAACTCTTTGGTTGTAACTAACACGAATAACTTAATTGCTTCTTAATTACACTGAATTTTGTTAACGATTATGCAGTCTTCGTTGTGATTTGATTAGCAAACACCTTTAGGCAACACCCTACCTTTCATTATACATTTTCTAGTCAAATGAATTTCCAATTTCGGCATTATTTGTGACAGCATTAAATAAATAAATAAAGAGACACTCAGGCAGAAATCAAGAACAGAAAATTAACATTCGAAAACTATTTTTATTTAATTGAATGTTCAGGCGCAAAATGAAATCCCTAATGAGTAAGAAAAGTGAAAGAAATTTATAATTAACTAATGAAGTACATTCCCTAGAAGTCAAATGAGTTAACCAGTCAATATGATCTCATAAATCTAAATCGATTTTACCATTGAGCCTTTTGAATATAATTCTTGGGGACCGTCTAAACTGTAATACCTGTAATATGTGTACATATATGTCTGTGCAGGTGGGGACATATATATATATATATATATATATATATATATATATATATATATATATATATATATATATAATGTTTGGAATCTGATTTCTTCCTAAGCAAGATATCCGCTGGCAAGAGTCAAAACTTTAAAAGAAAACAACAACAAATTAAATATATTTATTATTATTTATACTCGAAGCTGAATATTTGGGCAAGTGTGAGCAAATCAAAGTAACATTTGGTTGGTTATGGATGACATTCAGCTTCCTTTTTTGTCTTTGTGGTTTATCTACTATAAGATAACTTTTAGACTATGTGTTTACCCAATCCTTCCGTTACAGGCATGATGTGACACACTATGTAAGCGAAAAACAGCTGGTTTTGAATTCATTGTTTTCCTTCAACGAGACTGTCTGCCTAAATAAGGCCAAAACAATTAATCCATAAAAGGGAGAGGTAATGAATTCATACTTTTCCCATTGACATTAGTGAGACGTGAAACACAAAAGGCTTCGTCGAAGATTTGAACTCGTGTCACCGATTTCATTTCTTACTTCGATAACCGTTACGCTGAGCATACAACTAAGATCATATATCTCAATTTTTATAAGCTATAAAATGGTTTGTTACAAATTAGTTGTTTGACAGTATAGGAGCAGAAGAATAATTTGTTCGCTCATTTGGTTGGACTTTTTTAATAATCAGGGTAGGATTTTGCAAGCGTAGGATTACTTTAACAGGTTTGCGTGTCATTCATTCACACACACGCAAAACTGCGTTTTCTTTCCGTACCAGAGAAACACCTCCCGACAAAATACGATAATGATTTTTTATTCCTCTTCCTACTACCTTACATGTTTACTCATATAAATATAACCTGGATTTTCCCAAATACTTTTCTTTCTTTCTTTCTTTCTTTCTTTCTTTCTTTCTTTCTTTCTTTCTTTCTTTCTTTCTTTTCCAATCACATTCAAGTGGGACGCACTTTTTGAAGATTAGTTTGAATTGTTCTTTGTAGACATGATTCTATGCAGATATTATTTCTTTTTCATCATTAAAATATTATTCCACATAATAAAATTATGTAATCTCATTGAGATCCATCCTTTCGGTGAGGTTAAAAATATGCTGACCCAATTCCGCCCCCAAACTTTGGGTCTGAAACTAAACCGCAATTGATGGTGAGGTTCCAGTTCTGGAGATCGAGGGAGTATGGAGTATTCATCCATTTTTTGTTAATTCCAAGTTTTCTCTGATTTGAAGTGGTAGTAATTGTTTGGGTCATACCTACGGGACAAATAGACATTAAGAAATTATTCATATTCAATAAGACCGTGTGATAAAACCAACGCTAAAGAAATAACTTTGCAAAAAATATGAATATGAACGTACAATGAATGCAGTTCCCTAACCTGTAAGCATAAAATAACTGTTGATAGATTAACACGCCGTTAAAAAAAAACTCGTCAATCAATCCTATAGAGATGTTTACTCTAATGACTGTACTATATATATATATATATGCGAATACATATGCATTCCTTTTTTTTCCATTTAGCCGAAGATGGATTTAGATGCCCATTGGGCTCTGACAAATGTGAATATTGCTACTGTTACCTTTGGTTAAAAGAAGCATTTATCTACTGGAAGGACATGCATACTATGGAGATTTACTCAAGCTAACGCGTAATGGATATGAGACTGCTTATATTAGCATATTTATATTAGCAATTTACTACTCATAACTTGTGCTGTGCTCTGTTATACAGAAAGTTCCGAAATATTAATTTCAAGGAAAATATCCACGGATAATTTATAGGTAAGTGGTCAGATCTCAAAGTTTGAAAGATTTATACATCTTATTCTTTGCTAGTTGTGTAGATTAATTCAGTGAATGGAACTTCTTTTAATTCAGCATTTACGTACAAAAACATAATGCCGAAATGTAATATCTATAAGATTACAGTTCAGTTATTTGCTTCATTTTTCTTTAGTGAACAGTACATTTAAGTTCGAAAGATAACATATCCGCGATCGACCATTGAAAATTGGAGCAACGGTTAGCATCTTTTTGTGGTTGTAGAAGGGAAAAAGAAAAAAATATTGAGAAATAAATGTATTACATTTAATTCTCAATATTTTTTTTCATTTTTCCCTAAAAATGAAGCAAATGATAGAAACTTATTCTTATCTGGATAAGGACTGTAAGTATAACATTTCTGTTTCTTTTTTTTATACTTCAATTTTCTTTATGGAACAAGCCCTGCATTTTTACTGAAATGACAGATGTTTGTGATTTTAGATGTTTATGAAATTCAAAGAGAACCGTAAGAAAAGCTTGCGTTTAAAATTGAGTATGACCTTTCGTTGTTCCATAGAAAATTACTAATCTATGCTTCCTGCGTAGCTTGGCCCCAATTTTAACGATTATTGGACGAATTTAAAAATCAATGGAATCATTAATCGCCTCCATACTTAATGGCGAAACATTTCTATATCTTCCCTCTTGCAAGAAGTCAATTTTCGAAACATTTTGTAAACTGTGACTTTAAATGCTGTTTTTAAAAAAGTCTCACCATTTTTTCACTATATTTTTAGCCTTATACTCTTAAGAAGAAAATTTGCTAAATTTATACTTTTAATTCATAAATAAGAAATTATTAACGAACATATTTCTCCTCTATTTCATGGTAAATAAATGATGCTTTCAATAATGATAATACGCAGAAGAATAGCAAGTGTAGGTTACATGGTGACAGAGATGAAACAGTGAATCACATAATAGGCGAATGCATTAAATTGACACAAAAGGAATACAAAATAGCAACGACTGGGTGGGAAAGTTGATCCACGGTGAATTGTGCAGCACTCCAAATTTGACCATATCAAAAATGGTATGTGTTCAAACCGGATACCTATCCTAGAGAATAAGACGTAAATGTCTCTTGTGTTTGGTGCGAATAGAACGGCCCCTAAATGCTTGGTAAAACGACTAGAAGAATTGGAAATCAAAGGAAGAATCAAATATATCCTTACCACAGTATTGTTAAAATCGACTAAAAGACTAAGAAATGTCCCAGAGATCAGAGATGACTTGGTGTCACTCAGACTCCGTTAAAGATCACCAATCAAAACGGATGTGAAAACTCGCAATAAGAAAAAGCATATAAAAACATTTAACCCATTTGCTTCATCAATCAGGTAGCCATGAGTTCCCTACCAGCCCAAGTGGTCAAGTGTCCGAATTCAGATTAAAACCGTACTTCAAATACTGATTAGAAAGTCAGGCCATCTCTACTCAGAGAAATGGAGTAAATTACTCTTTCTACTTTTTCACTCAATACATAATTGACCTTGTGTCATGCAAATATGATAATAGCAGATATGAAAATAAAAACATTTAACGAAACGCATAAAAATATGACAACATCCTTTAATACGAGCACTTAATAACGTCGAAGAGAAAATGTTTACATGTTAAGACTTATGCATGAGTTCACACACACACACACACACACACACACACACACACACACACACATATATATATATATATATATATATATATATATATATATATATATATATATATATATATACTATCCGGAATACCCACATATTTTTTCGGGGATAAGTTTCTATTTCCAATAATAAAAAGATTTTAAAAAATCAACTCGAACTAACTCTGATTTTGGTTTCAGGTATTGAATACAAATACTCACCGTCCAAGGGAGTTTCTCGGTGGAAAAGTGGCTAACGTGCTGGACTGCGATATTTTAGTTGGTGAGTTCGAATACCACTCGTGTTATTATGTTCAATTTCGGACTAATAGTCGGAGGAAAGGTATGAATCCTTTTATCCTCCCCCAGCTATGGGTTAAGTACTAATACTACAACTACTATATTTCTCAAGAAATGACTTTGGTATTAAATAACCCATGAAAGTTGATATGTCATTAAACAAAGAAATTAAATTGTCACTCAATAGAATCACTGTGATTTTATATACTTGAGCGCTATCCTATATTTGTGTGTTTACGTGTGGGAGTTAACGTTTCTAACAATGTTTTCCAAATTTTTCATTGCAGAAATTCATTTCTTTTTCTAATGACTTATTTATAAAAGTCATACATAACACTATTTCTAAAATATTTCAAAATATAACTTTAATATTACAAATGAATAACACAGGAGAGTTATTGTACACCAATCAAATTCATTAAAACCTGCTTTTTAAAATCATGCAAATTCACTTTCTCATAACTGTTAATACATTCATACTGCTCGTTGATCACAGTTTTGATGTGAGAAAGGGTGCTTTAACATGCACTGAAATTCGTAATTATTCATATAGATATATATGGAGTTTTCTGTTATGGCTGATTTAGAACCTTAATTTAATTAGTCGAGATGCTAGAGTTCAAATGGGAACCTACATTGGAATATTTCAAATAATACTTGTTATGGGACTCTGAGACTCTGAAACAAGTTTTAGAATTACAGTCTTTTGTGATAACTTTTAGGACATTTGGTTAAGAATGTAACAATCTACCGGATTAATTTTCCCTGTATGAAAGTCTATCATAGATATGTACCAACCTGAATTTAGTATGACACTAGTTTGGAGAATCGAGGGCAGATCACAATTGAAACTATGAATGTAGTGATTTATATTGGTCTGATATTCTAGCTTATTATCCATTACATTATGAAAGACACTTATATTAATAGTTGGAAGAGTCTATTCTTCATTCTTCTATAAATTATTTATTTTACAACAATCAAATTTGATATGCATACTAATTTAAACGAAGGAAAACATTTAATATAAAATGTTGTTCAAAGTGGAATGAAAAAAAGGTGCCCTCATAGATTGGGCGTCCTCAACAATAAGAAATATTCAATGAAACCTGTTGCTACAATACGTAACTAAGTGTATATAATTCAAGTTTGAAAACTTCAGCTGAAGAAAAAAACTGTTTTATTAAAAGTAACTGTTTACATTTACCTAAATATTTCTCATTATTTTTATTGATAGTCCTTCAGGCTGAAAATATGAAATTATTATATAGTATTTGTGCTTAGATAGGATTAAAAATCCAGAAAAAAAGTGTTTAAATGGACACATTTATTAAATGACATCGACTGAAATTTCTAAAGCTGTCGGTGGCGTTTAAAATATGTGGAATGTATTCCATGCGAAGACTCTTCTCAAAAGATGCGCCTGGAATATTACGCTAACCTGCATATGATGGCAAGATCTGGGGAGTGGAGAATAGCCATTTACTGAAACTAGTTCCAGGTCGGCTCTATTTCGGAGGGACAGTACCTGTTGGGGTTCCATCTGTGAGTCAAATAGATCTGTTTAAAATATATTTAGATTCTATTGGACCTTGTGAAAAAACCTATCAGACAACTGCACACACACACACACACACACACACACACACACACACACACACACACACACACACATATATATATATATATATATATATATATATATATATATATATATTAACGTACAGTGAAAACTAATCCCTTATCTCAAGACATAAAATAGCCCAAGACAGGTTGATATGTTAAAATAAATCAGTCAATCAGTTGAATTTCTAAAGTATTTCTCTGCAAAACTGAGTACTATATTTGGCAGTATATTAGTGCTTTCATAAGATCATATTAGAAGTTCATAGTGGTTATTCCATTTCATATGTAGGGTTACTTTTTGCGGGTCCAGCGTTCATATAGGTTCATAGCCACATTTTTCGAGTAGCAGTTTCTTTTTGTTGATACATGTTCAAATACCAATAATTTTTCTGCAGATCTATTTGTCCCCTTTATAGGATCCTAAAAGTTATTACCACACAGGGGGATTGTGGATCTAGGAGCAGCGGGAATGGAAAGCTTATCTCCTGATTTTCAGAAACGCAGTTCCTTCATCACATGCAGTTTGGTGACTTACTAGGACATCCCTTTTCGAGGAAGGGGTGTTACCTCTCTTCAGGGGACAGTCAGCATATTCTAAGTCCTGTCGACTGAGCAGAGAATGTATTTTAGAGGGTTCTGATATATCATCTAATTATTTGGCTTGTTAATTTTATGATGTAAAAAAAAGAGTGTCTGTATGTTTCACAAATACAAAATCACTGGTTACACAACACAATATTTGACTAAATTATGAAATTGAAGGGTAAATATTAGACGTAATTTAGATATTTTTTGCGTGAAGTAAATTAGTTTTTTTTCAATCACAATATCTTAAACAATAAATCCTTTTTAAAGTAAATGCAATTAGTAATCCACTTTGTTATTTCTCATTCATTCAATCATAATAATAATAATCATCATCTTATTTAATCAAGTAGAGTTCACTTCAGGACAAAAGCTTGTAACAATTATTTCTATCATGAATTGGATTATAGACGCCTTAACGATGTATAATTATTATTTTCTATTACCTTTATTAACATTTATCCATGAAAAGTACTGATCATAAATATTTGAACAAAAAGAAAAAAACATGATTATTTTTAGCAATTCATGTAGAAAGCACTAATGATCATGGATAAGAAATCTAAATGAACGTTCTAGTTTGGAAACTCTTCAAAATAGCAAATAAAATTCGCCTTTTCAACCTCTTTGATCGATTGTGAACTAACTGTTTGAAGGATAGAAAGAAAAGGAGAAATTTCATTAATACAAGATTTTCAGAAATTTACCATTAAAATTTAAAAAAGTCACTCCATGCATGGTTTTTTTGTTGGTTTAAAACAAACAAACAAACCCCCAAAAGACCTAATTAATCTTGTGTGATGATCCAGTTTTAAAATCACAAAACCAGATAATTAGAAGTGAATTATCTGGCTTTTAAAATTTATGAGTATCTATCTATCTATCTATGTGTATGCCTGTGCATATATATATATATATATATATATATATATATATATATATATATATATATATATATATATATATCTATCTATCTATCTATCTATCTATATATATATATATATATATATCCATTCGATACCATGAAATTTTTCCTTGGTTGAATCGGTCCAATGTAGAATACAATGCTTTGCACAGGTTTTTAGTCATTGTGAGTAATTTTGGTAATCTGTCACGATGATTAATGATGTACTGGCAACGTATTTGAATTAAGAGTTGTCTTTATCTAAAAGTAGTTGCTTTTCTAATGGTAGATAATTTTTTCTGTGCTATGGACCAAAGAATTGGTTAATAATTCAATATCAAGACAATGTCTGTCGGAATTTGAACTTAATTTGCTGGTTCCATTTTCTATGAAAATAAATGTTAGATAACCCCAATCTCTCTCTCTCTCTCTCTCTCTCTCTCTCTCTCTCTCTCTCTCTCACACACACACACACACACACACACACACACACACACACACACACACACACACACGGAAGGTGTGCTGTACAATGCTTATTATCTTAGAAAATGGACATGGTTATCTGAGTTAAAATCCTGAACGAAGCCGTTTGCGTATCACCTTTGAGCTGATCCCTTTAGGAAAGTCATGAATCCGTTTATTTTCTCCTCTGTTAAATAATAGAGATGACTGAGCACTTCAGCTATGGTTAGGCAACCAGTCTTTAAGAAGGAAAACTCTGAATTCAAACCAGCTGCACGTTTTTTTTTAAAGAAAGATGGTAAGAGAGAGAGAGAGAGAGAGAGAGAGAGAGAGAGAGAGAGAGAGAGAGAGAGAGAGATGAAGAAAGCAGATAACTTATCAGTAGAGAAACAGACAGGTAGAAAATCAATAGAAATATAGACTGAGAAATTGTGTGACTGATAGAGAGAAGAGAAAGAAGGAGAAGAGAGAGAAAAAAACAGAGAGAATGGAGAGAAATGACAGAGAGAGAAGAGAGAGAGAAAAGTCAAAGAGAGAAGAGAGGGAAAGAGCGAAAAAAGAAACAGTGAAAAATAGAAATCGGAAATTATTGTCGCAGAAGACACAAATGACTTTATAGATATGATATTATGTTTCGTTCTTTAATATCAAATTCTATATCCATATCCTTCATCTATATTCTCTATTAAGGTATCTTCAGTTCATAAAAGAAGATGTATGTTTTTTTCTTCTTAATCTCTCTCTCTCTCTCTCTCTCTCTCTCTCTCTCTCTCTGGTACAAAACTTGGGGTGATAACATGAATTTATCGGGATAATTTTGTTCACTGGCTTTCACTTGTAACATTACAAAATTACAGAACTAATAAAACTGCAATCTACCGTCATCTCGGGGCATAAATGTCTCTGAATCCCAATTAAATTATACGAGCGAATCACGCTCGGAAAGAATTACGAATAAAAAAAAAAAAGAAGAACAGCAACAAGAATAAATGAATACATCTATAACTAAATAACCGAGAGGGAGATATGCAAATTTTATCGATTTTCATTGCTTTAACAGGTCAGGATATTTCCTGTGATATATATCGGTAATTCTATTCGTTTGAAAAATCGTTTCTTTTTTTATTTTCATCGTTTGTTTTCGCATGTTATTTTATTAGTACATCAGTGAAATCCTGACACTTTGTAAGAGAAACTACAATGAAATAAGCGGATAGAATAAATGCATTTCTATTCCATAGAAACAAAAGACCACAGACTTATGAATATGTGCCTAATTAGATTTCTCAAATGAATAAATAAACAATAGATCTTAGTTATTTACTCAAAAAAAGACAGAAAAATAACCGAAGAAAAACTTAGTTGTAGTTTTTAAATCCTTATGCGATAGATTATCTCCTTTCTAGGGCTCAATATAGACAAATAAGTTCATAAATAAATAGATTACGAGACAGTTAATGAATTTGTTGTATCGTTTGTAAATTAGATGGACCTATAAAAGCAGTAACACACAATCAACCGGCGTACAGCTAATACCATGAGCTAGTTAATATCTACACTTCGAAAAATACATATCACAACAAGGCATCGCCGATAGAAGTCTTAACAACGCTGGACGAAAGGGAGCAAATAGAAATACGGTTCATATGTTTCGCAACGTGGGTAAAAGTTAAGAAATTAAAGGACTAACAAGTTAATGGGGTAGAAAATGAAATCACAGATCTATTTCTAGTTACGACGAGCTGTGAAGCAGTGAAGAAAATATCGACATTGGCTTACCCAAGAGAATAAGAAGAACTGACTCACGAAAAGATTGTTAGAATAATTAAGAAAAGTATACAACAAAGGAGACTAGAGAACCAAATTGATGAAGACTTGACAGGACTCAAACGAGTCTATAATACAATACGTACACAGATTAAAGGAAATATTTAAATATTGCAAATTTGAAAAACTGGAAACAAGACAGGATAATGGAGGATGGATTAATCCTCATCAGATTAATAGATGGCATTCACCATACATCCCACAGACACAAAAATACTTGAAAGATTATAGATAAGTAACATGAATTTAGGAGTGAGCATATAATTTTAAAATAACTAGAATTGATTAAAGAGTTCAACCAACAAAAACATACCAACAGCATAGACAAGATTATGATCAAATACAAATATTGTGGCTTGGAAGATGAGAGAAATAATAGTAAATGGTCTGCCTTGGAAAAATATGTTCAAATGGCAAAAAGAAAGATCATTTTCAGGAGGTATTCAATGAGAAAAGAAGAAATGAAATGGTAGAAAATCACGAAAAAGCAGAAGACAAAATACTTGGTGCCTTCAATAAGTTTCCACACTTTTTTTTGTACAGGCATTTAAAATTGTCGTAGACTCTTGAAAATTCAGTATGTTATTACTATACATCTTATGAGATGACAGACCTTTATTTATGATTTCAGGTTCAAATGAACAGCAGCAATTGGAATACACCCTACTAAAGCCAGATTGTCACAGCTGGCTAATTTCAAAAATGCAATCAGACACTTTAGAACAACGATATACAATAAAATTCTGTTTTAAACTTGGCAAAAATGCCACAGAAATTTATAGAATGCGTCAAACTGCTTTTCGACCATCTTGCATGAATCAGGAATCAGTTTTTGAGTAGCATAAGAGGTTCCAGGAAGGCAGGGAATCTGTGAGGGATGATGAGAGGTGTGGGAGGAGTAAGGAAGTCAATACACCAGAGTTGGTTAGCCAAAGGATTAGGGTTAGGGTTATTATGTTGAGGTTTTAAGGGAGTTCAATTGACGAGATGAAAAAGGCTGTGACGAAGGTCATTGACACGCTCACACAAGAGGACGTCTATGGGGCCTTTGAGAAGTTGTTGGAATGGTACAACAAGTGCATTGCAGCCGGAGGAGATTACTTCGAAGGGGACTAGAGTTTCATGTGTACTATCAATAAAATTGCCCTTACGAAAAAAGTCTGGAAACTTATTTAATGATCCTTGTATTCTTTTTATGATCAGTTATGAGATAATTTTAGAAAAAAAGTTTATTACTCACTAACAAAAAACATGTTTATAAAAGGAAGAAAAAGAAAGAAAAAGCAGAATTAAAATTTATTGTCTGAAATTTTCATCTTTATCCATGGTAAAAGATTTTTAATCAATAAAAATAGATGAAGTATTCCACTGTGACCAAAGAAATCCGCAGTCGTTTTCAGTATTGCATGATATTTAATGCTGTTGGTGTCATCATATAATTTAGTATTCCATTTATAATATAATGATGTACATTGTGGCATAACAGCAACACAAAGAATGTTAATGCTTACAAGCTCGGGGGATGGTATATTTGAAAGAAGCAGATGATTAAATTGAAAGATGCCTCAAATGTACTGAAATAGAAAAAAATTATGTTTAACCAAATTTCACTCATGACCACCCCGCCAAAAAACATGGATTAGTATCCAAATGGATCCTTCATACGTAAAAAATATGCTCTTATTCTTAATGCTAATGGATTCATTTTTTTATGTTTTAAGGTAATCAAAGAGATGGACAGAAAATCTGCAGCTGTAAAGCAAGTATTCTCAAAAGATAGTCACGGACAATTCGACAGAATTTTAGACGAGACTTTGTGTTCATGGCTAAAACGTTTTGGGTGCATCCCATACAAGATACCACCATACCACCTGAAATCTTCTGAAGAAACAATGTGCAAATTTTGAAAATGAAATTAAAGGTATTTTCCCCATTTAATGAAAGCATACAAGCCTACCAACCCAAATTGATCCTAAGTTACCGAATAATTTCACTTGCTGGAAGAAGCAAAGTTCTTCTGTGTTAAACACAAATAAGAGCCACCACAAGTATGTCACTTCAACAAAATATATTCACTATAGTAAACATAAAGCATCAAATTCAGAAAAGCAAAATTTCTATTGCAAAAAGGGTATAACACAGCAATATTAGAGGAAAATGGACGGTACGTAAAGGCTGATGCAAAACAGTTTAGGTCCAGAATTGAACCCGAAGATATAGAAATCGAGGAAGAATTGGGGACTGAAAAGCTGAATGGAAACCTATTATTCGGACAGTGAAACAAAGCAGGGTATGAAATAAAGTGATTATGAAAACCGCTTTAAGAGACTGATGAAGAAAATGAACTGAGACCTACATCAATAATAATAAGAATACAAGTAAGCCACGAAGATAAACAACACAGGTTCTCGAGAATAATCAGAGCAGCCTAGAGCATATGACCTCACAGTTTCATAGAGGTGTAGTATTATGTGTAAATTAGATGCACCCATTTGAAAAGTAACCTAATATCAATCGGCGTCTAGTGAATCTTATTAGTCAGTCAACATCTACTCTGCTAGATATACACATTACAGAAGAATAAATTAAAGCATATGAGAATAAGTATGTATTTCATAGATTATTTTGAGTGATAATTTGAAGGTTAGTCTCTTTGTTACAAGTAGGAATGCCACATGTTTTGTTTAGAAAATGCTATTGTCTTAAAAGAGGTTATTTCGTTTAACAACTGACTTTCTTTTATATTGATACAAAGGTCATTCAAAAAGTTTTAAGCCTCACCCAGATTTTATATTTCACACCTCTCACCTATGTATAGGTCTCACCTCCACAGAAATTAAAATTGAAATCAGGATTAATTTTTCGAGTTTTACACGAAGAGGTAGAATGTTGGTAGCACAAAAATTATCAAAGATGGGTGAAGTTAAGAACCTTTTATACAACCCTTGCATATGAAAATGCTGGAGTGATAACCAACATATGTAATATAATATAGAAGGTTATTATAAAAAAAAAAGCAGTGTGGATGGTTTGGGTAAATGAATACTTGAAAATTGTGTGTAAATCATTTGTATATGATTAATTATATGGTTTCAAATATTCCCATGTGGAAATTATTGTATTAAAAGTGACTCCGTAAAGCTATAATTGTTTATATATTACAATTATTACATATATACCCCCCCCAACAAACTGACTTCGACAGGAAATAATTAGTGGTGATGTGTCGTAAAAACCAACAACCAACCAAACAAACAACTGAACAAACAAACAAACTATTCGCAGGTCAAAATTTAAACTTTTGTAAAACTTCAAGGAAAGAATCTTAGAAATAATTCTAAGAAATAGAAATTAAGGAATGAATACCAAAGTGTTCATTGTACTTAAAGAAATTGTTTTTTGGTCGCATGGATTTACGTTATGTCATCCTTTGTTAGGTTATTTAATACGAAAATCAGTATTAAAAAAAAAAACAACAATTATATGGTTATGGTTTCAGTAACTATTCCAATTTTTAAAAGCCCATTTTTGTCCATTTATATGGTTTCCAGTCTCTTTATCAAATAATAATAATTTGCACACTTATACGGATCCAATTATTTTCGGTAATCATATGGTTTCAAGTAATTATTAAAAATCATTTAAACAATTACAGTTTGAAGTATATTCTTAATACAAATAATTTGCATGCAATAATATGAATACTGATGATTTAAACATTATCTATTTCATCTATTGAGAGACCCTAATGCTAGGGGTGCAATTGCCGTATTCCTAGGACCGTCGAGAGTAATTTAGTCATTTGGATTCTTATGTTCAAAGCAATCAAACAGTTTGACACAGATTTTTAGAGGAATTATCGCAGTCAAGCATAAATGCGTATTTGGCATCAATGGTTGTAAGTTTAACCAATATAAATGGTTGTAAGTTTAACCAATATAAAAGCGAAGATTATGAATGCTGATTTTGAAGGTAAACATGCCGCTAACATTTTCCCCTGAGGTAACACAATCTTCTTACCTCAATGTTCTCTAGTGCTGTATTAAGTTCACCCTCTGTAAACATTCAATTTTACGCCTGTTATAACTCGAGGGTTAAGGATAACTTTTTACACATCAATTGTCTTGGGTTGTGTTTTCAGTTCTCATTCGATTATAGTAACAGTTCCTGTCAGACAAAACTAAATTTAGAATATTTGGTGAGTTAATTGACTAATTTTATCTTTTTATTTCTTTCTTTAGAGTTTCCTTTTTACTTTTTTTTCTCGTTATCTATTTATTAATTCATTACTCTTTCTTTTATCGTTTTTTTTTTCATTCATTCTTTTCTATCTCTTGCGTTTCTTTCCTTTGGTTTTCTTTCTCTTTAATCAGTTCATTCATTTATTCTCTTTTCTTTTTCTTTATTTGTAATCCATTCATTCATTAATTCTTTTCCTATCTTTTCTTTTTCATTCATTCATTCATATATATTTATTCATCTTATCATTCTTTTATCAGTCCCTTCTTTTTCTTTAATCCAATAATTCATTCGTTCATTTCTTTTTCTCTTTAATCTGTTCATTCATAATTTTTTTCGTTCAATTTTTTCTTTAGTACTAGTCTAATTTCTTAATCACATTGATTTCTTTCTTCCTTTTTTCTTTCGTTTATACATTTTATATCTTTATGTAATGCTTATTGTTTGTCTATTCACCTCTTTTGTCCTTCCTACTTTTATCGTTACTACTTATGTCTTTCTTTCTTTCTTTCTTTCTTTCTTTCTTTCTTTCTAATTATCTTTTTCATTTCGTCTTTACTGATACCTCTTTTATCACTCCCCCCCTCTCTCTCTCTCTCTCTATCTATCTATCTATCTCCGTTTATCTAACTTTTCAGTGACTTGTACATTATTCATTCATTTCTCTTTCACTTCGTTTTCTGTTTCTTCAGTTGTTCTATTGTTGCTTTTATTCTGCACTTTTCGGTATAATTCTGCGAATTCTTTTTGCAGCAAGTTGTCATTTGATGACTGATCCCATCACTGCTACTCACAAACAACTCCTGAAAAATAAATCATGGGGCAATTGCAGTTTCATCAACGGTTGCATTCTATTACAACAACATTCACAAGCAGGAGAGATTGCATAATGCAAAAACTTGCTGGAGAAGAACAGACAATTATTGGGTAATATAGATAACTAAGTTAAAACTCACTGGAAAAGAAAGGCCCATTTTTCCTTTTTTTTTTTTTTTTTGTAGTTGTTTTTTACGTACGCATAGAAAGCAGCATGATGGACGTAAAGATATGCGAATAAACCCTCTGAAGGCCAAACGCAATGCCTCACCTGGTCCTGGACGTATAAGTTCCGCGACTCAACGCTCTGGATCGTCAGATCAATCGGAGAACTACTGCTGCTCATCTATAAGAGTGGCTTCTATAGTTGAGAATAAAAACAGCTATCGAAAGATAAACATGACTCACACTCAAATCACATACATAAACCGCATCGCTCTTCACGCGGGTAAAAAAGGGGCGCGTCCTGCTGATTGTTGGAGCCTTGGCCTCAGTGTTCGAAAAATCAGCTACAGAGCTCAAACAACAAAAACTACTAAAATACAAACAAACAATACAAATAGCGACATTTAACGTTAGAACCTTAAATAGAATAGGTCAACTACCGGAGCTGACTGCATCGGCCGTGGAACATAACCTAGACGTAATATGCATATAAGAACACAGATACACGCACAACGAGGATATCAAATATCACGATACTGGCAATGGATGGACGCTAGCCACTGTATCAGCATGGAAAAACTCCCTCAATGCGACGGTAGGAAGTGGAGGCATACTTATAGGACTAAGAGCGTTAAAATCACTTAATAGCATTGAGAGAATATAACCTAGGATAATGGTAGCTACTTTTAATGGCAATCCCAGAACAACAATCATCTCCTGCTACAGCCCTAGCAATCGTAGTGAAGAAACAGAACTCGTCACCTTCTACGATTAGCTATCCGAAAAGCAACGTGCTAGTCATTGGCGGAGATATGAATGCCCAAATCGGGAAAAACGGAAACAACAAATACAGCCTACACAACACGTCAAATAGGAATGGACCACATCTAACAGATTTCATAATAGAAAATAGATTAACATGCCTCAATACAAACTTTCGAAAGAGGGAGGGGAAATTATGGACCTACACTTACGCGAACAAAAATAAAGTACAGATAGACGACGTCTTTATAAACAAGGAATGGAAAAATAGCACAATGAATTGCGAGGCATACTCCTCTTTCGAGGGTGTGTCCTCCGATCACCGAATAGTCACGGCAAAAATACGAATAAGCCAACGAAAAAACGCCACACGAACAGCAACCACAAAACACTATGACTAGGCCCTTTTTAACAAAGGAGATATTAGCGATAAATATATATTAGAATTGAGAAACAGATTCGAGCCACTACAGGAGAAGACAGAAAAAGGTACCCCAAATGACGAATATGAGAAATTCGTCAACGCACACCTCGAGGCAGCAGCGAATTGTATTCCAACAAAACCTAGAACTAAATATAGAATCACATTGGAAACGGTAGCGGTTAGAGAAAAACGTGCAGACGTGAAAACTGCCTCCAAATGCTATTGGAAGAACCCAACGAACACAAATGCCCTAAAACTAAAAAAGGCTCAAAATGATTTAGGAAGCATATATCTAAAAGAACAGACAGAATGCATACAAAATCACATAGATAAGATTAGAGATTCAGTGGAAAATAGGCAATCTAGGATTGCCTAGCAAATGATAAACGAATTGAGTAGAAGGAAGAGCACAACCAAAGCTAAATTGAAAGCTACAAACCAACAAGAAAGAATAAAATTGAGGAAACAACATGTCAAAAATCTACTAGGAAACCCACCGAAAGTTACACATGAACCAATCATCAGAATTATTAGTAAGCAATTGAACATTAAACTAGGACCGTTCACTCAAGAAGAACTCGACTCAGTTCTTAGAAAAATTAAAAATAGGAAAGCCGCAGGGCTTGACGAGATTCCCTCTGAAGTATGGAAGACCAGACAATTCGACGACATACTGCTCCGACACTGCAACGCTGTCTACAATCAAAATCCGATAGACAGATGGATGAAGGGATGCATACTCCCCTTCCGTAAAAAGGGTGACCTCGGATTAGCCAAGAACTACCGAGGTATAACACTTACATCCATAGCAGCCAAAATTTACAATGCCCTTCTACAAACCTGCATAGAACCCAAAATGGACAACATTCTTAGGAAAAACTAAAATGGCTTCCGAAGAAATAGATCCACGACCTCACGAATATTGACCATCCGTAGAATACTTGAAGGTGTACGGGCAAAAAACCTACAGGCGATAATACTATTTGTCGACTTTACCAAGGCCTTTGATTCCATTCACAGAGGGGAGATGGAACAGATCCTACTAGCATACGGCGTACCAAAAGAGACCGTGGCAGCAATAACGATTCTCTATAGAAACACCAAAGTGAAAGTACGTTCACCGGATGGAGCCACAGAATACTTTGACATTGTGGCAGGAGTACAGCAAGGGAACACGCTAGCCCCATACCTCTTTATCATCTGTCTAGACTACGTGCTTAGAACATCGATTGATAAAATCAAAGCAAACAGCTTCAAGCTGACAAAGAAATGAAGCAGAAGGTATCCTGCAAAAACAATTATCGACGCCGACTACGCCGATGACATAGCGATTCTAGAAAATACACCCAACCGAGACGAAACACTACTGCATAGTTTGGAACAAGCAGCCGCAGGCATTGGCCTCCATGTCAATGCACACAAAACTGAATACATGTGCTTTAATAAAACAGGTGACATTTCCACGCTAGACGGAACCTCTCTGAAACTGGTAGACAAGTTCACCTACAAGTTCTACCGAAAAAGACATCAACATGCAGCTAACGAAGGCATGGATAGCTATCGATAAGCTATCGATCATATAGAAGTCAGACCTGACCGATAAAATGAAATGCAGTTTCATCCAAGCAGCAGTCGTATCGACACTGCTATATGGATGCATTATTTGGACGCTAACAAAATGGCTGGAGAAAAAGTTAGACGGCAACTAGACGAGAATGCTGCGAGCAATATTGAACAAGTTTTAGAGGCAACACCCTACAAAGCACCAACTATACGGCCACCTACCTCCCATCACGAAAACTGTCCAAGTTAGACGAACCAGACATGCAGGACACTGCTGGAGAAGCAGGGACGAGCTCATAAGTAATGTACTCCTATGGACCCTACATATGGCTGAGCAAAAGCAGGACGACCAGCTCGAACATACATATAGCAGCTCTGTGAGGATGCGGAATGTAGCCCTGAAGACCTACCAAAGGTGATGACGATAGGGAGAAGCGGCGAATGAGGGTCAGGGATATCTCTGCTGGCGGCTCGACATGATGATGATGATGATAGATACCATGTCCCTTACTGCAACGTGGACACATCGGGTGGGGTAATGGTTAGCAAGAGTGACAAGTAAACCTTCACGAATGAGTTCGAGTCTCATTAGGTGCCCCATTCATGCGGCCTTGTGCCACATCTAAGGAAAATATTTTGTAAATTATTTCGGGAAAAGACAGCTTAAGTTGTTCTTTTGTTTTGTTTTCTAAATTCAACGTCTTTTTGAAAAGTATCATATTATATCATATCATTACTGAAATATCATATCATTACTGAAGTTAAGAAAGAAAATATCATATTTATCTTTTCACTTATAGTAAAAAGTTAAAGAAGAATAAAATACAGATAAGTAATTATTTCTTTATATGATTCGTGATATCACTAGGATGATTAATTAGAAAAATACATCATAAGTTTCAATAACTTTCAATAAAACTCAAGATACTCAGCGGTCCCTAAAAATAAGTTTTCGTCTAATCCAAAAAATCAGATTTTATTAAAAGTATTGAAACATTATACTCTGAAAACTACTATGACCGAGTGGCTTAGGATACGCTGGTTAGACGCCCCGCAAAAAAACGGTATGATACTAAACTGCATTTAACGGTGAATGTGGAATACACCTTCATTATCATTACTTCCAGGTCCACTCAGATCTGGTGACGTAGTACCTGTTAGGGTCTCATTAATGAGATAAATATATGTACTTGTTAATTATTTTAGATTGGAATATTTTATCTCATATAACCATGAGCAAAAAACTCTTAAGAAACTTCACAAAATATGTGCATATAAACGTGCAATGTAATCAGTTTCCTAAAGTTTAGGCATAAATAACCCCAGGCGGCTTGACATTTGTGGAACTCCACATATCCGTAGGAGATTATCATGGATGTAAATAAAAAATATCACCCAAAACAGGCAGAAAGAATCATAAATACATAGACAACATATAATGGTTACCTTCCCTCACACAATTCCTCGGTGAACGATTGTTCGTAACCGAAACTAAAGCGGAAAATTAAAGAAGAAGAAGAAGAAGAAGAAGAAGAAGAAGAAGAAGAAGAAGAAGAAGAAGAAGAAGAAGTTAAATGAAATTTAATGAAGTAAAGAATCCTCATGATTATTGTATCGACAGTTAAGGAGAAAATTCCAATGAAAAGTAAAAATAATTTAAATTGCTTAATGAAGAGAAAACGATTTTTAAAAAAAAATAATCTTTTGATACAATATACATCACAACAGGCATTTTAGACAGTAATAACTATAATATACAAGTTAGAACAGAATGGTAAATCTTGTTTAGCAGAGACATAGATAAAATAGGCAACACACTTTCCCTGGCTGTCGGGTTGCGATTAACATGTTTTTGTTCGTATCTCTCAACCGTGTTCTTTTTTTAAGAAGGGTACAAGATAAAGAAAAAAAAGGAAGATTAGGCAAGTCCTGTAAATGATGCATACCTGACAGGGATTAGAGATTAATAAAATAAGGATTATCAGACATTCGACAATATGTCATAAAAGAGCAAAAATACAACTTGACGAATCTATACAAGTAGCTCGAAGTTTTTGCGTTGGTATATTTTCTGTATGCGTATGAAGCAGACCTAGGGTCTCGCTCAAAAGGAAATTTTCACGGACCTGATTTAAAAAAAATAAGATACTGACTTGTCCTCAAGTTCCAACTTAGATAGACTGGGCTCTATAACATTGGCTTGTCAACAGGAGAAGGAAGATTTCAATTCAAACAAGTTAATTACAATTAAAAATGACTGTGACGCATTCTGTTTGAACTATCTATCTATCTATCTCAGTGAAATTAGCTGATTTATATTTGAATAATTTCATCAAAACATTTTGTTTCTTATCTTTTTATTGCTCGAAGATGGTCGGATATATTTGCCAATCCAGTAAAGCGGATATATTTGCCAATCCAGTAAAGCGGAACTCATAGAAGTATCGATAACCCTGTTCCTTGTATAAAACAAATTACTGTCCCGTGAAGACATTAGATCACAATCTATACTTTTCCCCTTTGGATTACAATTGAAATGGATAGAAAGTTTAGTTTGAGGGAAGTTTAATGAATCGTCATATGCAAACACCATGAGAATGTATGTACTTTATGGGAACTTGGATCATGCTCACACTTAATTTACAAACAAATTAGCGGCGGAGAAAAGTGTTCGATTTATTTTGTAACTTATTCATAGGGGATAAAATGAACTTTGAATGCTCCAGAATATATATATATATATATATATATATATATATATATATATATATATATATATATATAAAGTAAATAAAGGATTGTAATCCGATAATATGTTGTAAAATTGATAACAACGATCCAAGTGGAAGGAGAGACTTATTGAGTGGTCGACACTATAGCTTTAGTGTCAACCTCTCAAAAAGTCTCTCCTACTTGGATCTTTGTTATCAGTTTTACTACATATATATTTTTTTCTTGTCGGTCCAAAGAGAGAATGAAAGTATTTTAAAATGAGTAGGTCCACGAAGAGATTTGTATGTTTTATAATTTATTTATTTTGTTCTTACATACGTGTAAGTTCCCAACTTGATGATTTCATCAGAGAACATATTTAGATCAAGACCTTGATAATGGAGTATTCCATTCTTAGAGTTTGTTTACCTTTGTGTGCTTTTACCCCTCATTGATATTTGAAATGGTTTTGTCATTCTGTGTGTGTGTGTGTGTGTGAGAGTGTGAGTGTGTGTGTGTGTGTGTGTGTGTGTACGTGTTGGAATTGTTTAGGATTTCATTAACCGTTATTTTCCCTCAGTGTGTGTTAGTGCGTGTCTAAGATATTTTTTTCTGTGTATGTATGGTAATGGGATTTGAAATTTACTGGTAACTATTTTTTACTTATAATTTTTGTCAGTGTATATATATATACGTATCTTTGTACGTTTGTGTCCATTTATATATATATATATATATATATGTTTCCAGCTTGATGCTTTCCAGTGAGCATGAAAGGCACAAGGCCAAGTTAATGGGGTATTCAATGAGGCTCGAACTCTCTCGTGTTTGTAGTTTGAATGGCTTTTACTCATAGGTTTTTTATGAATGCTGGTCCTTTCTTTTTCTTAAAGTGTGTTTCTATTAGCCTACTTGACACCTCATTTACTTTTGATATTTGACACCTTTTGTGTGTGTGTGTGTGTGTGTGTGTGTGTGAGGGGTTTCGGAGTTCACTTTTCTCTTTGGGTGTGTGAATGTGTGCATTGAGATTTTTTTGTATAAATGTATACATATATATATATGTGTGTGTGTGTGTGTGTGTGTAGGATTTGTGTTTAATTTAACTTTGATTTAAATTTATCTATAAAATTCTTTTCCTTTATTTGAAGTAGCTGGTATCTTTGATTTGAAATATTGGCCTTATTTGAAATTTACCTCAAGTACATTGGACATTGGCCCAGCGGTTAGAGTGTTCGCCAATGGCCCGGGAGACCTGGGTTCAATCCCAGGTCGAGTCATACCAAAGACTTTAAAAATGGAACTTGATACCACCTTGCTTAACACTCAGCATTATAAGGTACGGTTCAAGGGTAAAGTGGAGCAATCCTGGGAATGGAGTAGCGCCCTCCCCTACACCTTGGTGTAGTAGCTATCGAAAAGGGAGCCTTCGGGTCACCCTCGACTATGGTCGCTAACTTTACTTTTACTTACATTGGTATCGGTGTTTTGATACATCTAATTTACCGTTTTCTTCTATTGTTTTATTACTCCTGTGTAGTGATGTCCTTGTATTAAGGGGCTGTGTTGACCCTGTGTATATTTGTTTTTATTCACAACATTCAATTATGTAGACTAGGTTTTTTTGAGTTGCTGCTTTAGTTTTTATTTATTTTGTATTTGGTTTCCGGGTTTTTAACGGTATTTATAAGCCCAAACCTAAAAAAAAAAAAAAGGGGGAGAAGGGAGGAAGCAGGAGAAAGATAGCGCGGTCGTTTTACTAAAAGTTTGGGCATTCTGAAGATTTAAGCTGGATAAATTGTAACAGAAATGAAACAAATTGTTAGCAAAGCCATCATGTAATGCATAACATGTCAAATGTTTACCAAAATATATTTAGAGGAACTATTTCAAATAGCTTGTTGAACTTTAGTAACTCACCCATATTATGAGAGATCTTCAATCTCCTCCCCAAATACTGAAAGTTTCTTAAAGCACCAGCAGGTCTGGTTGCAATATCATGCGGTATTCTTGCAGGAAGCACGATTTGGCTTGTTTTCTGGTTTCCAAAATCTGTAAAGGCGTTTGAGAAATCCTATCAAAACTGAAAAAAATCACAAACTAGGACAAGTTTTCAGGTTTTGATCAATAATTCTTCCTGGCTGTATCGTTTTTTTAATATATTTATTGTCAAGCAATTAAAACAGCTTCATAAGACTGAAAAAACGTCTTTTCTGAGTTTATCATTTCTGTCACCGGAAATTTCTCCACCAGGAAAAAACTAGACCAAATAACTGTAACATTTTTGCCGGCTATCAAGTTCTTAATGAAGCCAAGTTCGATATAAAATCGTTGAAAGTGGATCATTTTTTATGTCGACTAGTGGTATATGCATACATTTTACAAAATTTTGACATGCTAGAACAATCTGAGGACGGATTCAGAATAGGCTCACTGGATTTAATCTAAAAAAACATATTTTAAAATCATTTGTAAAAACTTCATTGACTAGTGTTTTTTCTACACTTTTTTCTAATATTGCTACAACCTCTTTCGATAGTAATTGTTGGAATTTCGTTTATTCTAATGAAATTGTGATAATAAACACTGCTGTGTTAACCCCTGTGTTACGGAGGTATGTAACCCTACTCTATCACTGAACTTTACTACGTCTATACAAAAATAATTAATATCTATATTTATTCTGAGAAATGATCGAAACGTGGTTTTAGAAAATACTTTCCATTAAATTTGATATGAACACTTCTGCTCATGAACCAGGGAAAATTATTCAAACATGCTTGTTTTTTGCAAGATAAAAAGTAGAAATTTCGAAATAAAAAGATTTACTTTTAATTTTCTAATATTGATCATTTGAGTGCTTTCATTTTTTAACTCAGCTTTCTCGGTCGAATACACTCTGATCAGTGAAGTTAGTATTAATCAATAACAAATAAACAGCTTCCAGCGATATTTCATAAGGCTGTTATTTTAAGAGTGGGATCTTAACCAGTGTAGACATTTTAGTTTACCACTCGACAGAGATAACACTGCAGTCAATTGCCACGACTTCATACCACACACTTCAGCTATATCATTTTTACTACTTTGTAATTTACGATTATATGTGGAAACAGTTTGTTTATCTGGCTTTTAGAGACGGCTAAGTTGTTAGATATAGAGCTTATATATTTGTTTTGCACGCTTATTGGAACCAAGGAAACGTTTGCACGTAAGCAATGGTTTCCCATGAAGAATGTGACGATGTCACTGAGTGGAAACCTCCAACTATTAGCAATACGCAGCGAGTTATGGGCGACGTAACTAATTACAGATAAATTCCCAATCCTTAAAAGGAAAAGTGATGAATATTTTTCGAAAATAAATATTTTCATTTAATTACCAATTAAGTCTGTAGGTTTGTAAGAACCTGGAAAAAAGACAGTTGTAACTAGAGATCAGAGAAAGAATCGAGACAATCCAGACAATAGCAGTGATGAAATTGGCCAGTTTACTTTCAAAAGACTAGGACATCAGGGAAAACCTGATATCTCCCAGACTCCAGTGAAAAACTAAATCTTAGATCTCGTGTAAAAACTTGTAATGTGTAATTCTTAGGAAAGATATAAAAAGCAACCCCCAACATCTTTTACTTAGTAGCTTGCGAAATAAGTCTTCAGAAATATTCGGTAGGAACAAGGTTAGTAAAAAAATGCCTCTTTAAAAAAAATATTGATTTTCGGTTACTTGTAAAATCTTTTGGTGAATTATTGTGATTTTTGATTGAAGGGTGTTACTGAAATATCTCGAACTAACTGAAGATTTTTAAAAATTTACCTCGTTACTCTCAATATTACCCATCGACTTTCCCAATAAATAGACATTTTCTGCCCTGTATTTCACCGGAAAATCAGAAACCTTTTATCTAAAAGAATATCAACAGCCCATTTAGAACTAGTTTAAGCATAAGAAAGTAGATATAAACCATGAATTTGACTCTGGAAAACCTGAAAGTAGTTAAGAGTTTTAGTTCGGGAATTAAAGCGAAGTAGCAGGCCAACAGACTTTAACTAAGTTAAAACTTTAGGTTACATATACTTCCTATGTGTTTGTTTTTTTGTTTTTTTACGGTGAATCGCTGTTCATGTACAGCCTCTATGACTGATCTTGGTCATATTTGTGTCAGGCCCGCAGATTATAAACAACTCATGGGTCTGGTATAGCCACAGTATACCACCTATGATAAAAAATGTCTAATCTCAATATTACAAAACGTGGGACCCAGGCAACAGTCTTGGGTGTCATGATCGGCAGGTGCTCTTTTGATAACCAACATGGGAGACCCGATCGTCATCCTGTGAATGTTGGCTGTTCTCTTTTCCGTTACTTGAATGATGACATTAGCAACCACAACAATCAGAGACCAAAACATAATATATTGACTAGAGAAGACAATCAACTAACACTACACTGCTATTTTAAGAGCAACCCTTCACAGAGAGGTTATAGGAAAAGAATGATAGAGATCTGGCAAGAATGTGCCAGTTTTTAGACAACAAGCTTGCCGATCAAGTTAGAACAATAATAAAAAAGGGATGGTTTTCTGACCTTGAAATACTAGAAATATACCCGAAAATACCGAAAAAATACAATACAATACCAGTCACGTCAAGTGACGCCAACCAAAGACAACATACCATTAATGAATTGCCAACTTTAGAAAATAAAAATGCCACACTACCAAGTGACCCTGAAGAAACACTATCACAAGAACAAAAAAGAAATGAAGAAAATATAAAGAGAATTATCAATCGTGAAAAGACTAACCTACCATCATTAAGAAACATAGAATTGACAACACTTAAAACAGAAACGAAAAAAATAAATCAATTACTACCTTACATATCAACGAATAATATAACAGAGTTAAACGAACTAATCTATGCAAAGGCGAAATTATTGTGTGAGAAAATTGGGATCCCCTCAAAAAGCACGAAGAACCAGTCAAAACCAGGATGGGAAGTTCGACTGGAAACGCAGATAAAAAAATCAACGAAAACAGGCCAAAATGGTTAAGCAAAAAGATCCTGGAATATGTGGGAAGAGAATGGAAAAGACAACACGTGAAAAAATAACAGTACAACTTGAGGAAATAAACCAGAAAGTTCTGGCGAAAGAAGGGAGATTAAAGAGATATCGACAAAGGATAAAACAATACAAACAAAACAAGACATTCCAAAACAATGAAAGAAAATTGTACTAATAACTGGGAGGGCATGACAAAAAAACATGCCAACAACCGGACGCGAAAGAAACCGAACAGATTTGGACGAAAATATGGCAACCAAAAAGCATAACCATGTCCCGGCTGACCACAGAATAAAACTGATAGAATGTGAAAAGAAGGAAAACAACCTCGACCTTTCAAGAGAAACTATGGAACATGAAAGTGACGATTGTACCGATTGTGATTGGTGCTTTTGGCACAGTGACCGAAAAATTATAAAAGGGCTTGGAGGATTTGGAAGTTGGCGGACGAGTAGAGACCATCCAAACGACAGCATTATTGAAGACGGACAGAATACTGAGACGAGTCCCGGAGACTTGAGGAGACTTGCTGTCACTGAAACTCCAGTAAAAAACATCAGCTAACACTGATGTGAAAAACTCTAAAGGAGTAAATATAATAATAATAATAGTCCACAAAAAAGAGAGAACTTGCAAAATTATGGACTTTGTTGTCCCAGTGGACCACAGAGTAAAACTAAAAGAATTGCGAAAAGAGGGATAAGTCCCACGACTATGTTTGGGAATTGTAAAAACTGTGGATCATGAAAGCGACGATTATACCAATTGTAATTGGTACAGTCTCTAAAGGATTGGTACTAGGACTGGAGGACTTAGAAATAACGGGACCGGTGGAAACTGACCAAACCTCCGTGTTGTTAAGATCGGCTAGAATACCAAGAAGAGTCCTGGAGAGTTGAGGCGACTTGCTGTATCTTAAACTCCTGTGAAAAACTATCAGCTAACGCTGATATGAAAAACTCACAACGATTAAAATGATGATAATTAATTAATATTAATATTAATTAATATTAAAATTAATTATAATAATGAAGGGAATTTAACAAGAAAAATATGCTGAGCTAATAATAAAAAGCAGAAAAAGACAAATAATGGAAGAAATAGAATAACCAAATCCAGACAGAATCGCTTGGAGAAAAGAAAACTCACAAGTACTAGAAATATTGGAAGCGGACACCATCAAACAAACGGAGATGAAAGAAAAAGAAAGTATTTCTCAGACAAACAAGAAAACTTCTGGAAACCAAGCTCTGCAGCAAGAATCTCCTCAAAGGCTGTCACCCTTGTAAGATACTTTGGACCATTCTTAAAATGAACAAGGGTAGAACTTCAACAAACAGATCATAGGACAAGATGCTTAGAGCATTAGAGAGGAGAGGTTATATAGACAATGTATATGTGTCGAGAAAAGAAGGAGCAAGAGGACTTGCCAACATTAAAAATAGCGTCGATACTTCAATACGACGACTCGAAGACTACATAAAAAAGAAAAGAAAGAATAATTACAGCAACCATAAATAGCTCACTCAAAATAAATATCAACAGAACAACAACAGCTAGGAAAGAGTAATAGGAAGAAAAGCAACTGTATAGATATTTCAAGCGACAAACAAATGAAAAATACACCAGAAGACTTGGACATGGGTAAAAAAATGGCAAATTTTATGAGAGAAACTTAATCCCGTGTAATAGTAGCATAAAATAACGCCATAAGGACTATGTTATAGAGAAAATAGATAAGACACAAGATTGTCTTAGCAAGTGTTGGTTATGCGGAGTTTGGGAAGAAACGATAAATCTCATTAGTGAAAATAGCAAACTATCGCAAAAGGAATATAAGACGAGACACGGGTGTATGGAGAAGATGATCTTCGGGGAAGTGTGCCAGAAACTGAAATTTGATCATTATCCACAAGCCAGAATCCGTCCTGGAGAATGAGGTGCATAAAATTCTCATGGAATTTGACATACAAACAAATTACCTTATCCTGGCTAAAAACACCTAACCTGGTAAAAAAAAAAAAAAAAAAAAAAAAAAAAAGAAGAGAACCTGTCGACTACTGGATTTTTCTGTCTCTGTGGACCAAGAGTAAAATTCAAAGAAAACAAAAAGAGCAATAAGTATGTGGATCTTGTCAGGGAAATGAGAAAGCTATGGAATATGAAGGTGACGGTGATACCAATTATAATAGGCGTACTCGAAACTATCCCCAAAGGCTTGGTAAATGGGCTGGAAGATTTGGAAATCGGAGGATAAGTAGAGAACATATTATCTACAACATTGTTTGGATCAGCCAGAATACTGAGAAAATTTCTGGAGAATTGAGGAGACTTGGTGTCACTCAGAATCCAGGAAAAGAAAACCAGTTATTAATGGTGTGAAAAATTCACAAAGTAATAACAATAAACACAAAACCGATCACCGTTTCAAACAGTTCATTCGTAAATTGAAGGCGTTCACCCTATTAGAGAGAATTTGATTGCTTAAAAACACTTCTCAACCTTTCATTTTGTTAATGAGTTTTTCCCCCAAAATTTCATGAATGAAACATTTCGCTTTGAGATTATGCATTCAAACTACCAAATGACACGAGGAGAATAGATTACTCGTTAAGCTTTGCAAATAACCTTTTATTTCTTATCTATCCAACATCTAAAAAAAAAGGTCTCTGAAATCAGACTGAACCAGTTCTTTGTTTTATTCAACCAAACACAGTCATTATTGATTTAACTTAACCACGTGAAACTGAAAGAACTTGAAATTATTTTAACAGAATTATATCCTCTTAGACTACGGTATCAAATTTTGGAAATATTGATTTGTGGACTAGGTAAAAATATAGCTTTAAATTTCGAGTCAAATTGTAATATCTTGGATATGACTTGAATATGCGATTTTCAAAAACAAATAGATATACAGGATTTTTTGCCACCCGTATCAGTAATATTGTATTGTTGCACTAATCTAAGAAAATGCTAGGAGAAATAATTACATGGAACCAACGAAAAACATACTGGACACTGCTGGAGAATTAAGGACGACCTCATAAGCGACATTCTTTCAAAGGCTCCTACTCACGGTTCACCAGTATAAACCGACGAGCCAAAACTTGCATTCATCATCTTTGTGAAGACATAAAGTGTCGTCTAAATGACTTACTACGAACGAGGACTGAGAGCAACGGATTGTGTGTGTGTGTGTGTGTGTGTGTGTGTGTGTGTGTGTGTGTGTGTGTGTGTAAGACAGAGAGAGACAGAGACACAGAGAGAGGAAGAGAGAGACTGAGACAGGGATAGAGACTTAAACAAATATATACTGTCACATGATGATGATAATTGATAAAATGGAAACAATTTTCCTAACTTCTGTTGCGACTTGTTTCCACGTTGAAATGATATTACGAAACTTTAAAAACTCAGTCATGTAAAAGTTTTTGAGCAGCAGGATTCTCAGTCAGTAAATCAAATAGAAAAAGAGAATTAAAAAAAAACAACACTAAACGAAGTCTAAGGACTACAGGATGCAACATGCATCTGCCAAAGTCTGAATAATTCATCGACCGAATCGTTGTGTTATAAACAAATATACATTTAACATTTCTAATATTTATAGAAATGGGAAAATACTTAAATCTAAAGTCAATCGAACAGTACTTCTCTTTATCAAATGATTTACTGGGTGTCTAAAAATGTTACCATTTCTATGGGACTTTGTTAGTGATATTATGATTTTAAAGATTCCATCGGTTTAAGATCCTTGTCAACACATAATTGAAATCTTCCCCAGGTGAATTCCATGATATCATTTCTACTTTTCTAATAAATATACACCCATAGTAATATTAACATTCTAAGAATATTTTGATATGGATGGTGTGTATGAAGAATCTGCTTGAAATTATATCACAAATGTACTCCCATAACAGTGTTAACATTTCTTAATTCCTCTGTTGAAGGAAAGATTCTCGATTAATAGTAATCATTTAATTCTGACGTATTAAAAAACCAAGGGATATATTTCCTTAAACTTTATAAATTATCTATTATACATCCCAGTATTAATGAAGCATTCTTTGTAAGTAAAAATGCATATAAACTTTTTATTTTTGTCGAATATCAGCGTCTTGATTTGTCCTTAAATCTACCCAACCTTACTTTCATTTTTAGCAAATTACGTTCCTAACGGCCATAAGTTACCATACTAACAATAGATCCATTAATGAGACTGTTTGGGTAAAAAAAGAAGACAAAACATATTTCATTGCCTTTCGATGAAAATAAATAATGCCCAAAGATATACATTTGTCAAAATCGGAATATATTTGTTGCAATCAATATTTGGCTATCAGCCATGTTTTATTGCTATTCTGCAACGTCAGGTCATTGGAACGCCTTTGTGAAATAGAATCGACTAAATAAAGAAAGGAGAAGGAAGAAAACATTTTTTCTAAAGTTCAACTGCGATGTTCTTTAAAAGTAAATATGTAAACACATTCTTTCAATAAGTACTTATTCAGTTTTAAATGAATGTCACAATTTAAAACCATAAACAATGCAATTCATTTGTTTATTACATGAGTTCTTTGATGTTTCATGAACGATATAGTAAATATTCCTTGAAGCATTTTCAGAAGTTTTAATAGTATATCATGATATAACTGAAGAGAAACCTACTAAATACATGATCAATTTACAAATGTATCAAATGAAGCAGAAATGATGCCAAAATCTTCAGAAAATAATTTTTTAATCCTAAAATTCACGGGCACAAGATTTGATATTCAAATGATATGTCGCAAAGAACAGAATTTTCCCCATTTTCCAAGTTGAAATTATTCTAAAAAATTACTCAGTTTCTTTGGTTGGCAGAGCTTAGGATACATACTGCAGAGGGTAAAACTCTTCTACTCCCCAAAAAGGGGCGTACTTTTAGATGACCTCTACATCCTCCATCGATACAGCGAAATAATTCATGCAAAACTCTTCCCAACAGTTTGAGGGATATAAAATTAAAAATAAACGGGAGTGGTATCTTATTTGTATCTTGAGTCTTTTTTTTTTTCATTTTCCGATTGAGAGAGACTCATCATCTTTTCAACATATCATTATCTTTTTGACACACACACACACACAAACACACACACACACACACACACACACACACACACACACACACACACACACACACACACACACACACACACACATATATATATATATATATATATATATATATATATATATATATATATATATATATATATATATATATATAAAATGTGATTTCTTCGATTATCGTTAAAAAAAATTAGTAATTTCAGCTTGAACAATATATAAAATTTTCACAACTTTCCAATGACACTATCATCGTGTCATGCAATTCAAATTAACATTACTGAATTAACGATTCATTATTGGGATTTTGTACACTAACTTCGCGCGTGAATTTGACGGAAATTCTTTAGTACACACTGAGTTAATTCAAGTCTTGCATTATTGAATTAATACTTCGTTGTGCATACAACAAGGATTATACGAAGTGGCTTCGTCTTGATCTGGCATTCCAATAATGTGATGGAAAACCAACAAAGTTTAATTGTATTACAAGACATTGCTGGCACGCGCTGAGTTAATTGTAATGAAGCATTGGCATCGAAATCATACCTAACCGTCGTCAGATTAAGACTTTGTGGCCCCACAGCTCTCTTTTTATTTGCATCTGCATATATATATATATATATATATATATATATATATATATATATATATATATATATATATTAACAAATAAGTATTTTAAAATGTACAGCAATGTCCAGTTGGGCATATTTAGATAATTTTAGGGCAATTAAACTGACAAAGGTGACAATTTGAGCTGGGCAACCATGAGTGATATGCTGTTACTTCAATCCGAGTGACCTTGTATAAGGCATTACTAATCACTATCTACGAATAGCCATAAATTATCAACTATAGATCCTTTGAATTGTCACGAAGTTTAATTATTTTATTCTATTAATAAACCCGATTTTAGATTGCAATGACTTATAATATAAGAGGTTAACGAATTTCAGTAACTATGATTATTTCCACAAATATTTAAGAAGTAGGATAAATAGATTTGCGTAATCTATTTTCAGAGTTTGACTTCTCAAAGTGATACACTGCAAGGGCATGCCCCGGTTGACACGTCAATAGTGTTTACAATCTGGATACCCCAAGGCTTTTGAAATTAAAAGATAGCTAAGTTTGGAATGTTGGTATGATTACTCGTGGACAATAGTGCCGAGGAATATTTTCATATTGAAGTGATTAGATTGATATCTTTATTTCTTGTTTAACTTTCGATAATATTTATCCAACATCAGTCAGCTTTCTGATGTTATTCATAAAGCAAAATTGTGACTGGAATTTAAGAAAAGGAAGCTGGCTTTGAAAATAACATGTAATATTACTCTCAATAATAATTCGGTTTTAGTTTTACCTCAACACCATTCAACTCTGCCATGTATTAAATATACTACTTGTCAGGAAATTAAGAAAATAGAGGGCAGTTGTTTTGAAAAAAGTGTTAATGTCAAAAGATTTGTGGATGTAATATTTTCCTTTGAATCAAAACTTCTTACTAATTCATTTTATTTAGTTTTTTCCTATGAAGTTTTTTTTCCTCTTTTTAAAGGTGGTTAAGATTTTATGAATAAAAAACCTACTAAGACCAATTGACAAATATACCACGAAAAAGGGCGAATACGTTTATTTACTATTATGCATATTTGTATTTATCCATATGGGAATAACTCGTTTCTATAGGAAACCATGAGTAATATGTACTTACTTCACTCTGATAAATAATATCAGAATCTATAGACGATTATTCATAAATAATCGTAAGTTACTAACTTAGCATTATCTGATACAAGGATATGTTGAGCTATAAGTCCACGATATTGCATGATAAATGTGTCCAATATAATAATCTTTAAGATTTTAGCGAAAATATTCGTTTTTAAAAATATCTTTATTGTCGGCCAATCAACATAGAGGAGCATAATATATGTACAATGTATGCCAAAATGCATTCATAGTTTTCAGTAACTGTGTCTATCGTAGGGGTAAGTTTTATAACACCCCCCCACATATATATATATATATATATATATATATATATATATATATATATATATATATATATATATATATATATATATAAAAAGTCAGACTATAATATGAACCCTTTTAACAAAAATTGACAGAAGCACTAACAGCAAATAAGAACCTGATATTAAAAATGAAATCAAATCTCAATCAGTTTACAACTGAATTCATTGTATAAAAGGTTGAAATTTAAACATGATAAAAAGTCTTTGATACATTCTTGATCTGAGATCAAGATAGGTTTAAAATATAAGAGTTATCGATAGAAACAAAAACTAAGTACTCATCAACACAGGGTAAAAAGTCAGTACTATAATCTTAAAAAATCTGAAAATTCATTGTTTGCATACACCCGGTACAGTGCATTTTGGTAAATAAGTACATGGTATAGAACTTATCGATATCAATACTAACACTCGGAGCAAGTTTGTTTGTCGGCTCTCAATAGATAACGATAAGGTCCGGTGTAGAGCTGCCAATTGCAGAAGAGTATTCTAAAGGGGAAGGTGTCTTTCATTGTGCGTTGATCTAAAATAAACACCAAATAATCGGAAGCTGTATGTAACTAATCCGTCAGAATTTAAATATAAAAAGAGAAATATGAATTATTTGTCTTTTTGAAAAATATTCACGTTTAATATGTTAATTCACGTTTAATATGTTAATTTGTCATTATTCCTGATGGATACGTAAATTAATAATTGAGCATTATTGTTTTATAACATTCGAGAGAAAAAAGAAAAATAGTATACTTCGATCAATTTCAAAAGAACCTCTTCATTTAATTAAAAAAAAAAGTAATTTCTTCATTACTAAGAAAATAATATTAACTTCATATAATACCATAAAACTTCATATGCTATCATAAAAACATACACGTCAAACAAACTATATACTAAAAAACAAACATTTAATTAATAAATCTTATTTTCATCATGGAAATCGTATTTAATAGAAAACCGTTTGCCACTGTAGAGTGTGAGTACTTAATTGATGACAAAAAATGTGAGGCTGAAAAACTTACTTTATATTAATAAAACACAAGCTCCATTTTTCTACTTAGTAGATGTTATATTATGTCGACATACGTGTTAACTACACCAAGATTAACATGTCTAATAGAGGTGTTAATGCTATATATATATAGAAGATTACCTTCGACTTTACCAGGATAACAAGTTGTTTTTTTAATGATCTAGTAAAAAAAAGTGAGGTTATTTTCGTGTTGTCACTTCTGACTAAAATCAGAAGGAAGTATGAACAACCCCCCCCCCCTACAGTTCTAAAAAAAAAAGGCAAACTATGGAATAAAAACGATGATTATTCCGAAGAGTGTAAACTTTTATACAACTTTTAACATAAATGTAGCTCAAGAAATATCGCAAACTTATAAATATATTCTTCATAAATACTCAGCAAAAATGCTACTTGAGTGTGAAAATGCAGCTCATTGTATCTGCAACGCTGAGAATCACACTGTCGGATCTGGGCATGAAAAAATTTTGTTTTCAAAAATCATAGCTAACAGGATAAAAATCATTTTCTTTTCATTTTTGTCTTGCGTAAAAATAGATTTGATAAAAAAATCACAATATTTTCAACTACAAAATAAAGAAAACTGTTGCTTTCTTAAACAACCGTTTAGCTTTATTTAAAATTGTTTTAGTGGCATATTGAACACGCATATCGACATCATATGATATCAACTAAGTCTAAACATATGGTGGGTAAGAAGTAAGAAGATTGACGATAATTTTTATAAATATTCTCATTACTTTAATTGAAATTTTACAAAATAAAAATAAGATTATTTCGGATAAGAACATATTCTTTTCATCGGAAACTAAACATTGTTTTTAAATAATTTTAATTCTGGATGAAATTTAACATTATGAAAAAGGTTCAAATTGAGCACGAATGGTGGCCCCATTACCCAAATGCACTATATTCCAAACTGATTGTCACGACAATGTAACTTGCCACTGATAATCTATTAGTGTGAAAATTTCTTTTATAATTTACAAAATATTTTCTGTTATTTTTTCCTATACCGTTCTCTTGTATAAGTTGATCACATGTATTAATCGAGGTTTGATTGATGGTTACAATTTATAGAATTGACTTTTGACGCCAGTGATTGTTTCTAGTAATTCAAAGCATTTGAATCTTATTAAATTATCATTCTTGTATTGATTGACCCAGAAGTTTTATCCTAAAATTTGATCTTCAAGATCCGACCTATTATGAGTTTAAAGATAATTCTTTTTAAAATATTTCGCTTATCTAACAAAAATTAAATAAAGTGTAGTATATACTTTTATTTTTAATATGTATTACTAATGCAAATTCTGGTATACAACATTCTCAGCTTAACTGTATGGATTTGAGTTAATATCTTTTCCGGTTGAAATCATTTCCTAAGTTTGGTGCAAAGCCATAAGTATAAGACATCTACTGGGAAAAGAGCTGACTAAAATGGTCTGATAGTTGAATACACCAAATACTGCACCATGTGAGATGCTCATCACTTAATCATATTTACCAACCCCTCCGCTCGGGCAGCATATGACACAAGGTAATTTTTTGAGCGGAGTTTAACAGGTTTCAATTCAGAGTTCTCCTTCTCCTAGACTAGTTGCCTTAACAAGGCTGAAGAAATCAGTCTGCCCTACTATTTACCCATAGCTGCAGGGAGAATGATTGGATTCATACCTTTCCTAAGGGTATTAGTGCAATGTGAAATGCAATCAATCTCGTTCAGGATTTGAACTCGTGTCACCCTGTTCATTTCCAACAACGATAACCAGTACACCACGGGCACCTCATCACTTATCACTAAATTAGTTGCAAATTTCCTTCTGTGACAAATATTTGTACTTTATTACCATTTGGATGCCTATGCTATGGAATAGAGAAAATATGTTCTTCGCTATCATTTCATTCTATATAAAAAATTCTGTAAGAATATTTATTGTGGCACAATTGTGTTGGTTAGGTAATAAAATAATATTGGTTTGGTTTCAGGGTATCTTCCCTTCAGACAATACCTGTTTAGAAGGGCTGATTTTATCGCTTGGAGTCTGAGATAACTTAAAGTGAGGAATACTGAAGGTTTCAGTCATTTTTGTGATGTGTGAGTCTTGAGTCGTGTGTGCTCTCCCACTATAAAATGACTTCAAGTCGGATAAATGTCATTATTATGATTACCGTCAATTAACAAGTAAATTCCTACTTGTTTTTTTTCTAATTTAAAGATATGAGTTTAGTGCAACATTATACATTAAAACATATATCATTAGGTATTATTCCTTCAAAACTCTACAAGATTCGACCACAGACCAAAAATAAGAATATAGAGCTGTTTTAATAAAAGAATACTTTATATATATATATATATACACACACACACACACACACACACACACACACACACACACACACACACATATATATATATATATATATATTCATGCAATTTTTACAGGATTTCATTGTTGTAACGTTCGGCAATTAATAATATCAGATAATAAAGTGAAAGTATAAGTTTAAAACTGAAATAATAAAAGCCTGGTATGTTTGCTTAAAAAGAAAATTTTAAAATGTTTTGAGTTTACTCGTTTAAAGTTAATAAATATCTAAGAATATCCTCATTGCCTTAGGAGGGAGATATTAGAAGGAATCTAGTCTCTCCAATCTGTTTATATTATTGCGCAAATCAAATAAACTTCACTAGCACAAAACCTTCTGAACAAATATTTGTCAAATTCAAACTCGTTTTTTTCCACCTTTAGTAAAATGTTTAACTACATTTTCTGCCATTTTAATAGCTGATTTTGAGATATTTGGGATTTTCGAAATTAGACTGACTGGAGTTAGTATTCAGAATACATTATTATTAACTTAAACCTCTGAAATATTATAAAAAACTATTTTTCTTTTTGTTCATAATGTGTTGAAACATAGGCAAAGGAAACGATCCAACAACTGCTGAAAAACAGAAAATGACAAAGTTATTGAATGAGAGAATATCCACTTAAGAAATATCAAAAGAATTTTTCAGAAATCATTAAACTATAAAGAAGGTTGTTGAAAATATAATTAAGTTTAGGATTAGAGTAAAGGGAAAACCTTTAAAAACTTGCTTCCTCAAGATGAACGTAAACTGAAGGAAATTACAGCGAAACGAACACATTTGACCGGCGCTCAGGCCTTTGAAGAAACTGGAATTGAAGGGGTCAATAAGGACAAACGATCTAGAATACATTACAAATTAGTATCTGGGAAAAATATCTTTGGCGACCTCCTCTCAAAATAGAAAATATTTTAAAGATTTAAAATAGTGCCATAAAATACATCAAAATCGACTTTTAAAAAGTAATTTTCACGTTTAAATCTCGTGTGACACTTGATGGACTTGACATGGGCTAAGATATTGATTTTATCTAATTCAGATGTGGCTGAGGCTAAAAGAAACAATAAGACTGTAGTACGACGATATGGACTGGAATAATTGATCAAATCATTATTAGAACTTATAAAATCTATGAAAGAGTTAGACTGAACTCTACGAACAATTGTGATTTTATGGACAAGGCTTTGTTTGTATAGTACAAGTCATAGTCTCGCATTTTTAAAGTGAAGTGCATATTTATGCACAGAAGTGCTCCTCCTCATGTATTTAAGCTTACATGTGTATTCTTTGAGCATAAGATATTTACCGGAGAGAACATAATAGAATGGCCACCAAGAGTCCTGATCTGAATCCGATAGAGTATCTCTGGTCAATTGTGAAGATGAAATTATATGAAGGTGGAAAATAATTTAACAGCGAAGTAAACCCAGTGGATTCACTTAAAACTGCAAAGTCGAAAACTGAACTTGCTGAAGAAAAAATCGATGGAAAGTAGATTACTGGCTGTTATTAAGAAGGTTCACTATATGGACTTATTATGTGAGTTTGGTATTGTTCTATTTATGGTGTCAATCATTTTTTTATTTTTTTATTACCTTTTTATAGAATTAAAAGGTGATTTCAATTACTTCAATAAAACATATTGATAGTATCTTATATTTTAACTCAGGTTTTGTCTTGGGATCTAAATTGATTGTTTAAAAGGTGACCTTTTTTTTTTTCAAACCAAATTTGCATGATTAGAATTTATATGACTTGCTTAATAACTTCAGACAGCTTGTATTTATACTCCATCAACCGTGAAATTTTATCCGCATTTCTCATCTTCAGAAAAATCCTTTTTGCCGATTTGGCCTACTGACTGACTAGGAGTTTCTTTATCTTCGAGTATAATGAGAGAAAGATTTATTGGTGCCATTTTATTGTTCAAGGTTAAGAGTTTGTAACTTTCATTCCTAAACTAACAATTGTTTCCACTTGTAAATATCAGGAACAAACTCGAAGAACTTCGAGAAAATTATTCCCTTCACTTTTCCTTTTCATTTTACGTTTTGGACCTGCTAGCAATTCTATGAAGAATAGAAAAATGCTTTATGCCTGCTCTGTTTAATAATCATAATTCAACTTGATTTCGTTTCTATATAAAAAAAACCCAAAAAAAAACAAAACTAAAAGACGATATTCAAAACGATATTCACTTAAAATTGGTGAAACATTTAATTTCTAATTTCATTTTGGTATTGAATGTTGGAGAACAATACTTATAGGTAACTCAGTTTAAGTCTTTGTCATCCTATCGTCTTAAATATGCGAAAATGGGAATCAGATTAAATTTTTATTGTTGTTGTTGTTGTTGTTGTTCTTCTTCTTCTTCTTCTTATTCTTCTTCTTCTTATTATTATTACTACTACTAATAATAATAATCATAATAATAATAACAGTAATAATAAAGCCAATGCCGTTAACTTGCACAAAACGACCACACGACTAGGCACAACTGGGAGAAAAAAAAGGTGATCCACTGACAATTTTGAAAGAGACTACATTTTGACAATACTACCCAATGATATATGTATAAACTAGAATCCGTCTAAGAAAATGAGACGCGTGAAATTCTCTGGGATTTTGCAATACAAACAGATCATCAAATCACGGCCAGAAGAATGGACCTTGAGATAATTATCTATAAAAAAAACTTTCCATTGAGAGGATTCTGCCATTCTAGTGGACCGTAAAGTGAAAATAAAAGTAAGAGAACACACGGATAAACACAGGAGAGCTGACGGTAATGTAAAATGTAATTGGTACTCTTAGAACGGTCCCCAAAGGCTTGGAAAACGTTCTGGAGGAATAAAAAATCAAAGAAAAACCGAGACCATTCACACGACCACATTGTTAAAATCGGCTGCTATACGCAGAAGAGTCCTACTCGCTTAAAGAGACTTACTGTCAATCAAACTTCAGAGAAAAAAATAATAATGATAAAACTTCAGAGAAGAATAATAATAATGATACACATAATAATAATAATAATAATAATAATAATAATAATAATAATACACAAAAATAATAATAATAATAATAAACTTCAGAGAAGAATAATAATAATGATACACTCATCCTTACACCCATTAGATGACATAGACAAACAAAATATGCCAAGAAAAGGGGAAAGATAACTCACCCACATTGAAGATAGTGTGGATCCATCAATTCGAGGACACGGAGAATACTTTAAAAAGAGCAAAGGACTAATTTCAGTGGCCAAGAACAGCGCTAAATCCTTAAGAACAAAAAGGAAAACAATAACAAGGAAATAGAAACTGGGATGGAAAAACTACAGTATTGCTATCTCAGGTAAAAAATGGAAAAAATGTAACACTAAAAGACCTTGACATGGCTTTGAGAGAAACTGAATTTTGGGTAATAGTAGTGCAAAACGACTCCATAAAGTCTAATTCTATTAAAGAAAAAATAGATGATACACTACAGATTAGCAAGTTTACGTTATATGGTGATAGAGACTAAACTTTTAATCACATAATATGCAAATATAGTAAAGTAGCTCTAAGGGAACTTGACATGACAGGGTGAGAAAAGTGATCCACTGGGAATTGTGCAAGAAATTGAAATTTGACCTTACTACCAAATACTACATGCACAATCCAGTATTTGTCCTGGAAGATGAAACGCGGATATTTCCCATGGATTTTACGATGGAAACAGATCAACTATACCGGGCCAGATTACTGGGCATAATGATAATAACGAAAAAAAAAAAAGAAAAGGAAAGAGGGACAAGTACTTGGGGCTCACCGGAGCCCTAAGATACTTGTGGAAAACGAGAGTAACGGTGATAACAATTAGAATTGTCACGCTTGGAACGGTCCTCGATAGCTTGAAAAGGATACTGGAAGAGTTTGAAATTAGAGGTGAAATCAAGACCATGCAAACTACAATATTATTAACTGCCAAAACACTAAGAAGTGTCCTGGAGATCTATGAAGAAAATATCATTCAAATTGCTGTGAAATACCATCAGCAATTGCTCGTAGTAAAATTGAAAGAAAGTGAAAAGAAAGATAAGTACCTGGACCTTGCTAGGGGATTGAGAAAAACTGTGGAACAAGATTCAAAGACTCGAAGACTACATGAAAATGAACAAAGAAAGACTGATTACATCAACCAGAAACAATACAAACAAAACAAACATCAATAGAACCAGGAAACAAAATTTCGAAGAAAAACAACTATATAAAAAGTTTAAGTTGCAAACAAACGAAATCTCACCCGAGAAAACTTGGTCATGGCAAAGAGAGGGAAACCTTAAAAGAGAAAATGAATCTCTTCTAATGGCAGCACAAATAAAACCGCCATAAGGACTAATTATGTCAAAGCAAGTATTGACAAGACGCAACAAAATATCCCCTGTAGATAATATGGTGATTGAAACGAAACGATTAATCACATAATAAGCCAATGCAGTAAAGTAGCACATAAAGAGTACAAAACTAGACACAGCTGGATGGGGAATGTATTAGAGGTTTAACTTTGACCATATGTACAAGCCATATATACAAAACCAAGAACCCATCCTATGAAATGAGACGCACAAAATTCTGTGGGATTTTGAGATACAAACGAATCAAGTAATATTAGCCAATTGACCAGACCTAGTGATAGCTAACAAAAAAAAAAGATAACCTGTCAAATAGTGGATTTCACTTTTCCGGCTGACCACTGGGTAAAACTGAAAGAAAGCGAAAAGAGAGATAAGTACCTTGACCTTGCTAGAGAACAAAAAAAAAAAACAATGAAATATGTGAGTGACTGTGATAGTAATTGTACGCTCGGTATACTCACCAAGGATTTGATAATGGGACTGGATAACTTAGAAATAAGAGGACGAGAGGAGACCACCCAAACAACAGTGTTGCTGAGATTAGTTAGAATACTGAAAAGAGTCATTATTATTTGAGGAGTTGCTGTCTCTCAAACCCTGGTGAAAAACCATCAGTTTAAACTGGTTTGAAAAACTTACTTATAATAATAATAATAATAATAATAATAATAATAATAATAAAAATAATAATAATAATAATAATAATAATAAGAAGAAGAAGAAGAAGAAGAAGAAGAAGAACCTGGATCTTGATAGAGCCTTAAAAGCTGTGGAACATGAAAGTGACACTGATACTAATTATTGTTATTGCTCTTAGAATGGCCACTAAATGCCTTGAAAAGAGACTGGAGGAACTAAAAATCAAAAGAAGAATCATTATTATCCAAACTATGGCACTGTTAAAATCAGCGAAAATATTTAGAAGAGTTGTGTAGATATAGGGAAACTTGTAATTATTTCGACTTCAGAAAAAAAAAGCAACAATTTAATATGGAGAGAAAACTTCGCGATTAGTACTGAAAATATTCTACTTAAAAGTGGCAGTGTTGCTCATCATTGTTGGGACACGTCAAGCAGTTTCATAATTACTGGTAAACAGTTTGAAACTATTAAAGATTAAAAAAATAGTTGGAACAGTCTAAAGCACGGAATTACTGAGAACAACCGGAATATTTCCAAGAGTCCGAGAGAGATGAAAAGACTTGATTTCATTCAGACTTCATTGAAAACCGTAAGTTCCCACTCATGTTTAAACGCATAAGTAGATTAATGATAATATATATATATATATATATATATATATATATATATATATATATATGGATCAACATCACCTGAATTGAGTAATATATATACATATTACTCAATTCAGGTTCGAAGACCAGGTCTAATGGATATCCATATGAATTTTTCATTTGTCGGATGCGTGATGTTGATCCATATTTATAGTTTCTGTTTTGAGAATTCCAGTTCAGTTAAACCTTTGTAGGAAAAGCTATTTCGAATTTGTTTTGATCGCATAATATTCCACTTGTAAATGAAAGTGTAATATCTCGTATTTTAATTAGGCAAAGTAACTTTATATAATGAATTTAATGGGTATACTTATTCATAACATTACTATATATAGTATAAAAAATTGGAACGTGAAAAGTGTTGAGATTTAAGCTGGTTATTTCAAATATTGATTCTTTGGCATCGAATTACAAATAAGAGTATTACAAAGAAGAGATGGTGGGTTGCGATATATGTAACTCATTAGGATACAATTATGTGAGTGCGCGTGAACGAAAACAGAGATTGGAATGGATCATTATTTTATTGAATTCTTTCAAAAGACTTAGGGCATTGTGTACTGAATAAATGATTTTACAAATATTTCTAAAGGTCGAACACTTCAGAGGAATTATATCACAACAGGTATTATAGAAACCTTTCGGAAAATTGAATGATATGAGCGAGAAAAATGTAGAATGGACTTTCGGCTTCCAGTAATGCATAGAATTTTCGAAAAGTGATGGAGATCGCGTTCTTAATGGAAACTATTTCGAAGAAGATCAAAGTTAGGTACTAGCAAAAGTAATTGCTTTATGGTCAGACAACTTGAACGATTAACTATAATTTCATATTTGTGATAATATATATATATATATATATATATATATATATATATATATATATATATATATATTCTCTGAAGTACACGTATTTACTGAATAGAGCGGCGAGACTTAGATGATATCTAGTTATTTTTACAATCTTTCTAGTCAATTAAAAATCTCCATCATTAGCTGACACACGGTTACTTCTTTAAATGGAAATTCTCAGATTAGAAAAATATTTGCTTATTACATTTTTTTACTTTCATGGGAAGTTTGCATTATTATATAAAATATTTCACTGGGTTTTGTTGAAAAAAAAAGTAGTTTAAGTAAATTATACTTAAGAGATTTATCGATGGAAACATTTTCGATTTTTGTCCAAATTATTCTTTGTATATTTGGAAATGAGTTAGAAAATTATTTTACAACAATTGTTGATGAATTCCCTACAAACCTAATTAGAAATTGTTAATTAAAAAGAAATATTTAATTTAGTAAGCTACCGAATTATTTTCTTTCTTTTTAAATCCTAAAAAATTTGTAGTGTTTTGCAGCAACATCGTTTACCAATGATTATTGTTACTTTTTATTGACTTCTTCAAAATCACCGTCTCCATGCCTTCGAGAGGGGCAAATATTTACTATAAAGTATCAGTGTTTTAATATGTATAAATGTGAAATGTGTTAACTTTACACCAAACCATTTAGCTGTCTGTAGAATGAGACAATCTCATGAAATCTATTTAAACAATTTGCTATGGGTACAAAATTTCAAAATGTTATATAAGATATTTTTTCGCTTACGATTCGTCAGAGAAATGACCGTAAGAGAAACCAACGATAAAGAATGCAAAAAGTCATATCTATCTATCTATCTATCTATCTATCTATCTATCTATCTATCTCATATGATGATAAACTTACTACGTTTGGTGCATTGGTTTTATTTTGTCTTTACGGGAGATTGGGGAAATAAATGGCTTGTTAAACGTCATGTGTTCCCCCCATATGTTTGTTTTTCCCGCCATTATTGCTGCGAAATAGATTAACCACGGATAGAAAAAGTAAGGGTATTATGAGCACGGCCCAAAGACTGGATTTTTTTTAGATTGGGCTTAATTCAGGTTGTAGTAATTAAAAAATCCCTTGTTATTCGCAATATATATATATATATATATATATATATATATATATATATATATATATATATATATATAAATATATATACATATATATATATATATATATATCAAGTTAACACACACATATATGTATGTATGTATGTATGTATGTATGTATGTATGTATGTAAACATATACACATGCATTCTTATGAATCCGCATTCATTCGTATTTAATTCAGCTGATAACTCCATTTTCGATTTAGAATTATCAAGTTATCTTCATATATTTAGATAGCTCAACACACATGATATTTTTTTACACACGCACCCACTTGTATTACGCTTGTTCAAAAATTCTGTGTGGTCAAATCTTTGTTTGGAATGAATGACATGCTAAATTTATTTCTTTTATAAAATTAATGTTAATATAAAGTATCTATCCGTTTTATACTTGAGCCAAATCACGCTTAGCTAGTCCTAACTGTCAATTCGTATGTTTGTTCTAAGGTCACATGTGGCTGCCACATTGATTAAATGTAATATAATCAAAGCCTCTAATATATTGTTTCACCTTATTTTTTATTTTGCTATTAATTGTAATTTTTTAGTTGGGTTAAAGTTTTCATAAAAATATCATCGGCGGGGTACATTGATTTAATGACATTTTACATCATTATTTTATTCGAACTTGCTTCTTACAAGCCACAATCCTTTACACTAAAGTGACTCACCATTCGTAGTCTCAGTTATAAAAGAACATTTTTGAGTTTTCTAAAGTCAGAGTAACTCAAAGTTAATTACATATTTAGCTTATATATATATATATATATATATATATATATATATATATATATATATATATATATATCATCACCATGTCGTGCCTCTAGCACGGATATCCCTGACCCTCTCTCGCTTCTTCTCCCTATCGTTCATCGCCTCCGGCAGGTCTTCAAGGCTACATTCCGTATCCTCCCAGAGCTGCTGTATGTATGTTCGAGCTGGTCGTCCTTCTTTTTCCCGGTCATATGTAGGGATCCATTGGAGTATATCACTAATGAGCTCGTCCCTGCTTCTCCAGCAGTGTCCTGCATGTCTGGTTCGTCTAACTTGGATAGTTTTCGTGAATGGAGGCTGGTGGCTTTATAGTTGGTGTCTTGTGAGGTGTTGCCGCCAGGACTTGTTCAATATTGCTCGCAACATTCTTGTGTAATTGTCGTCCAGCTTTTTCTCCAGCCGTTTAGTTAGCGTCCAAGTAGTGCATCGATACTGCAGTATCGATACGACCGCTGCCTGGAAGAAACTGCGTTTCATTTTATCGGTCAGGTCTGATTTCCATATGATCAATAGCCTATCGATAGCTGTCTATGCCTTTCTTAGCCGCATGTCAATGTCTTTTGCGGTTGATGAAACACTGCTTCCTTGGTAGGTGAATTTGTCTACTAGTTTCAGAGAGGTTCCGTCTAGTGTGGAAATTTAATTCGTCAACAAATAAATCGGATTTTGGTATTTAAGTTTTTATCATTTCATATAGTTGCACCCTACACATGTTTCAAACTTTATGTTTTCCTTTTGGACATTGATAAATGTTAGGGCTGTGTTAGTCTACGTTTTATAACGAAGATCATTTTAACAAGGGTGTTTTCTTTTTTAATAAAGAAAATTGTATGTGAAAATTTCTGGCCTCGGTAGATTTTTAATGTATATATATATATATATATATTTAGAAGTATGTGTTTGAACTTGCATAAACGCACGTGCATTCTCTTATATACACACTCGTACACCCATATATTCAAGATTGATATTTTATCTTCTCAATTTCTTTCTGAGTTTAATGTGTGTGAGAACGCATTTGACTCTTTCTATATATATATTTTAAAATAGTCTCTGTGTGTGTATATGTTTACCTTATGAGTGCATGCGTGACGCTCGATTCTGTTTGCCTGTGTGGATGAGCGGGAAGATAGGTTCTGTTTAAGATAGGTTTAAATCTATCTATGAATTTTTTCAATGTTTTTTTTTTTTAAATAACGAGTAGTCATCAGTCTGCTATATTGACATTATACATAAAGGTTTTTTGGTAAATGGTGTTTTCTGTTTTCTGTTAATTTAATGTTGCTTTTATGTAAAGTGACCGACTGTTCAGAGCCTGAGTACAGCCTCTTCATACCTTTTAACAGTTGCAACATTTGATTTTGTTGACAACGTTTTTTTGAATCACAGCGAAGATTTCTATTCATGATGAATGCTATTTTCTTTTTCGAAGATATAAGAATTTTCTTCAGTGATTGTATTTCATATTTCACATCTTTTATTTTTGCATTTCAAGACACCACGTGTTGTGTGTTCCTCAAATGTAGAAGAGGTGAGTGCTTGCTTTAAGTTTTTGAATATCATTTGCTTTTAACATATAGAATGTTTTAATTCTAACACTTTTTTAAAAGTTGCTTTAGATTCATGGCTATTTCTGGGACATATGCTAAAGATTCTTTATAGGCGCTCGTAATACTTTTGATGGTATTTTCTGCAAATTCGAATCCCTTATTCTTTAGTGCTGCTCTCAGGTGGGGGACTTCTTGTAATTCCTCCAAGTGAGTATGTCGGAGGTTTTTGCTAATGAATATTGTGTATATTCTACGTTCTAGAGAGTAAAGAATGAATGAAATATAGTTTTGAGCGAGATTTTGAAATAGAATGGGACAATTGTTGGGTGACTGTGATTTTGTGAAACAGTCTGTCTGTGGATGACAATATATACGTTCCCCCGTGGGGGTTAAGCACTCTGGTGAAGGAATTTTCGGCTGCCGGTCGCATAATGCAAAGCCCTTCGAAAGAATTGAACACTCTGGTAACCGATAGGGTATAAAAATGGAAACAAAACGAGCGCTGCTGCTGCTGTTGCTACATGATACCTTATAATTCCTTAGCCAACGTGGTACGCTTGTTGGCCGAGCGGTCCGATACTAAATCTAACGCAAAGTTGGGAAGGTTTCGACCCCGGCTTCAAGCATCTACTTGTCTATCCACACTGAAGAGTTGTGATACAACGAAATAGTCTGTCTGTGGATGACAATATATATACATATATATATGTATACTGTGTGATTAGAAGGAAACTCAAGCCTATCGTTATAAATTTATTTTGCCGGAGAATATCATTATATTCTCCGTCTCATCAGATGACTACACATGTTTAACTTGGGGTGGAAAAACAGCAAATGGGGATTGCAGTCTATATTTGTATGAAAAAAAAAATGGAAAAACCTATATAAATGTTAAATTCTCTGGCAAGAGGAAATAAACTGATAAAAACATTAAGAAATCAAAACAGGGTGTTTCTATACATCAACCCATTCCAGTTAGAACATATGCTAGATTTTCCATAGCAGGTGGAATCTTCTGAATAATGTAAGCTTGTAAACTAAATGATTATCTTCATATTGTTTTCATTTACTTCTAATACGTATGTTAATTCCCTAATCTAATGTAGTGTTAGGCTTTCTCCTTAGAAATGAAATAAAATAAAGATATAAATCTAAAAAAAAAACAACCTTTCGGCAGCCACCAGGTGCTTTTAATTAATCCTAACAATAGTCAACGGGAATTAATTACTCTAGAAATTAAAATAATTTTGAATTAATATTCAAATTTCCCAGAATCTGCTCCTCCACATAAATCTCCTCGTCATATAATTCTATCAACTACTGAATTAAATGTTATTAATTCCAGTAAAAATCATCCAGCATCAATATCCCAGCTGTTGCCTTAAGTAAGAGGCTCGGTGGCTACCAGTCAGGATAACTTAAATTTACCTTTATATCTACATTCAAACACAAGCTTGTTCCGTTCTTTTAACAGTAGACCGCAATCTTTAAAATTAACTATACTAATTTTTTCATCGATACACATGTTAAATCTACCATTGAGGCTATTCGCTGTTGAAGACTGCCTGAATATTTTCAACTTTACCTGGAGTGTCAGTCCCTGATTCTTAAGACTCCAAAATATTTAGATTGAGCTGTTTGGTTTCTAATCCTTGGATTGGAGAAAGAATATCCTGGTTTCCAATTTCCAGCGAAGATACCTATATTGACCTCTCCCCATCATTATTATGTTCCAGGATATACGCCTGGTATGCGACGTTGTTCGAGTTGCATCGTCCGCCCAAGAGACAATTCCCTTTACTTCTACAGTTACAAGAAGCAAAATCTGGTTCCCCATTATGTCTATTTAATTTGTCTAGTAATCTTCTGTAATGGTTATTAAAAATACTATACATATTCCTTGTATAAGTGTAATAGATTTTTACTGAGTTCCTATAAAACATTTTCCTAGGAAGTTTAGGAAGAATTTACCAATATTAATGTTGGTAAGTTTACAAAAAGGTGGGTTAAAACTGATTACTTTTCTATTTCTATTTGTTCATCGTCTATTAGAGGGATTATTATTTGTGACACCTACCTTGACGAGTATGCGGGTCCCATTGCTATAACTTCTACAATTAGTACCGGAGTCCACTGGGATCACATACTCCAGTGTATCTTGGAATCAGCTGTTTTTGAGGGCTTCATTACATATACTTTTTCTCTCCTCAAAAAATCTTTGACATGAGGATATTCTGTTAATCCTCTGGTTCACGGTATTAGGAATCTGCCTCAGTAACGATCTTGGGTGGTTAGAGTCAATATTTACGTAGGTGGGGGTGGAATTGTTCTTATTTAAAGTTTGAAGGTGCCATTATTTAAATTGAGTGTGACGTCAAGAAAGTCAACTATCTTTAAGTTTGGGATAATCTGAATTCGTAGACCTAGTTATTTTAAATGCCCTAATAATCTTCTTCTGTATATTAGAAGTCTATAGGATGTTACCGTCTTGAATGAAGATAATTCCGTCATTCCGGTAAAGTCCCGCCTGCTCTAGTTGACAATACGACCAGCGTATCCAAGATATAGATCCCTATTAAGTCAGCTACCTGGGCTGAGTGGTAAGCCCCCATGGGCACGTCGAAATTGTTCACGTGACTTTTCTCCCAAGTTCCACGATTATCGAATAGAATAGATTTCCTATATGCCTGATTAATTTCTACTTCCTTGGGTGATGTCCGTACATTCTCTTGCGTGGTTCAGGCTTTATAGTTACGATTCTCTAGTAATGGACGGGTAGAACTCTATGGTATCAAATTGGATGAGAGCGGACCTCTTTTATTCTTAATGTTTTTTAAACCAATCAATAGTATCCATTGAGTTTTTCCACAGGTTATATTTAGGGCTACTTAGTAACCTAGACGTAATTCTCTGCATTAAGTCTGCATATAAACCCAAATTCAGTCTTGGTGGAGTTAATTAGTCTAGCCTGGAAGTTCTGCTTTTGGTCTTAAATTAAATGTAAGCACATTTTCCTTCTATCTTCCCTAATCTATCTACAATTTGTAGTTTGCTCGCGAATTGAGCCATATCTTTGTTAATTAGTGTGACTATGGTTTATTTTATAGGATTCTGTGATCTTATTATTAAGGATTTGCTCGTATTCATATTGGCTAACCTGGTATATGTTCTTGGATTTATCCGCTGTGACCCAAACCTTTCTGGATTTCCTGATTCGTTCGATGTCCCTCCTAATCTCCGCCTGGAATTAATTTTTAAAATTCTTGAAATTGATTTTCCGTATTAGACTGAATAGGTCATCCTCAAACGAATCCAGTTTATGGTTGCTGGGTGGTATCCTTAGCGAATTCAACCTCCTTCCTCCTAACCTTTGCTCCCATAGTGGGTCTGAGGGGTTGAGATAGAAGTGAGTCTTAATATTTCTATCACTTAATTTTTTTGATCCCCTTTGATCTTGCTTGAGAATTTAACATTTATATAGGTTTTTCCATTTTTTTTCCATACGCATACAGAGTGTAATCCCAATTTGCTGTTTTTCCTCCTCAAGTTAAACGTATGTAATCATCTGATGTGACGGAAAGTATAATGATATTCTCCGGCGAACTAAATTTATAACAACAATTTAACCACGTTTGAGTTTCTTTCTAATTGCACCGTATACGCTCTGTATGTGAGTTTTTTTTATATTAACCTGCAAGAAAAAAGAAATGTAACAATAGCCATACATCGAGCAGTCAGATAGATTCATATGATATTCATCATGTATTCTATACTCAAATAATTCACATACTCTGTCTTTGGACGCTGACTGGATATTACAGATATATATATATATATATATATATGGATAGAGAGCAGGATGAAAAGGAAGCTGCGTCAATAGCAGATGGAGGGAGGAATGTTGTTTTGGGGCAGAATTGATTTAAACATGTGATATCAGTCGAGATTCGAGTCTTTTACACACACACACACACACACACACACACACACACACACACACACACACACACACACACACACACACACACACACACACACACATGCCCTCCCTAATATATATATATATATATATATCATCAAGTCGTGCTAATAGCACGGTGTTTCCTGAGTCTTTGTCACCATCTGTCCGTATCATCTAGGGATCCTAGTCGGTCTTCTAAACTGCATTCAGCATCCGCACTAAGCTGATGAAGGGAAGTCTACACGCATGTCACGTAACGTCAATTGTCGAAAAGAAATGGACATGACGAGCTAACTCTAGTCCCTAAATGAGACTCTTTTGCATATTTCTTCCCGCTAATGCTCTTGAGAAAAGCACAGATCCATTTCATGCATTCTTTCCAGCTTTTGATAAAATAAGGCTTGGCTCTAACTTTCGTGGGACAACCGGTATAAGAAAAAGGATTACTCTTAACTCAAAAGCTGAGGAGTGCTATTTGGAGAATCAGTGACACATTGGTGAATCATTGTTTTGTCATCTGTCATCCAAAATGCTTAAGAAGTTCTATACTCGACATCCTTACCATGAACAAATCACTTGTGCACGTATTCTGATACTTCATATCTTTAAGATATTATGGCGTTGGGTCCTCCATACACCAACAGAAACACGAGGCTTCATTATGGGTATGTGTATGAGCGCGCAAAGACACAATTAAATCAATAGATTATAAAAAAACCTAATACTTACAGATCAACTTATCCGCTCAAATGGTCATAACTTCAACAGAATTGAAAAAAAAATACCTTTATAGAAAGAATTGAAAAAAAAAAAACAACATTGGATGATAATAGAAACACACGAAGATAAATAGAGAAAATGTCCTCAAACACAGATTTGACAATTGCTTTAGGTTCAAACTAAACCATCCTCAAAACACGTTTGAAACAGGATGGATAGATATGGGTAGCCACATAAACATCTAAGTAAAAAGAATTTCAATATCTGATAAAAATAGTTAGAGCTAAATTGAAACATATCCCTATCAAGTCTAACAAACATATTCCAAGTGTAGAGCTTACTCCTAGTTTTTCTTGATGGCAACGATCGTAAAATGGTCAGTTACATATACTTGGAAACAAAAAAAATCGTTCAACGAATGGATATTCTACGTTACCAGGTCACTTTTCGTCGATTCTTTTATGGCATGTAAACTTTGATGATTTTACTTCAAAACTTGTGGGGAACAATTATATATATATATATATATATATATATATATATATATATATATATATATATATGTTGTTACTAATACACGTTTTATTTCTATAAATTTAGAATATTACTCTTTATATATATATATATATATATATATGTGTGTGTGTGTGTGTGTGTGTGTGTGTGTGTGTGTGTGTGTGTGAGAGAGAGAGAGAGAGAGAGAGAGAGAGAGAGAGAGAGAGTAAAGTGAGAGGCTTTGAGATAAATAGAAATAGTGATATGGGTTTCCAGTAACGATCAACATTAGGAAAATAGGCGGAAACACATGACGAATCGACGAGGACTTACTTTCTGTTGACAACATCACGCCGATTTCTTGAACATTTTTGTATCGTCAGAAGGAGGGAAAGGTTTTTCCGAAATGTAACGAAAAAAAAAATTCACAGGTATTTTTATATTTAATTATTTTCAAATGCTTTAACTCCAACAGCCTCAGATGTAAGTACTAAATAATATTTTTTCAACTTTTTTTTGAAGAGATATTATAAATTATTTCTTTTTATATGCTGTATGACCTTTAAAACACACACACACACACACACACACACACACACACACACACACACACACACACACACACACACACACACACACATACATACATATATATATATATATATGTATGTAACTAAAATTACTTTTGAAGCAAACAGATAGGATAGATTGAACAGTATTATTTTCTCTAAGGGAAAAGAAAAATACATAATAGGAAGTAGTGGGTTTCTGCATCGATTTGTTGAGACATGACGTCATTACAGACGAACACGATAAGAAATTTGCAAACATATGGATGACGATATTGAATAAACAGAGTGGTTGTAGATTCAACCATCGATATGTAAAGAACGACCAAAATATACTAGAAGAGAAAGAGATTGCCAGATGAAAACGATAGATAGGAATAGAATGAGATAGATAGATGGATAGATACGAAGAGAACGACAAAAATAGATAGATTGATAAATATGGCTTAAGATAGACAGAAATATAGATATGAATAAAACGAGATAGATGGATTTAATGTAAATATAATGAAAGAAATAGATATGAACAGAATTAAATTGGTATATAGATATAAACAAAATGATTGATAGATAGACATGAAAAGAATTAGATAAAAATGTACAGAATTAAAAAGATTGATATGATTAGAATGAGAAGATACATATAATTAGAATGAGAGAGACAGGCATAAAATGTGAGAGTTAGATAGATATTAACAGAATGGGAAAAATAGATATTAACAGAATGAAATTTATAGATGTGAATAGAAAATATAATCAGATATGAAGAGAATAAGAGAGATAGACATAAAGAAAATGAGTTTAGTATTAACTGAATGAAATAAATTTTATCTAAAACAGAGGGATAGATAGATAGATAGATATGGACAGAATGAGATAGATATTAAGAGAATCAGATGGATATTAATACAATAAAATCGAAAAATAGATATGACCTGAGTTATATATATATATATATATATATATATATATATATATATATATATATATATATATATATATACATATATATATATATATATATATATATATATATATATATATATATAAATTATCATATAATTTGATATGAAAATTATATTGTTAGATTGATTGAGAAGTATAAATAGATATCAACAAAATGCGATAAACATTAAGAGAAGGAAATATGTATTAACAGATTGTGAATCATGAATCTGAACAGAGTGAGAAGAGGTTTACAGAGTGAGAAAACATATTAAATTTTATTATTAGATCGATATAAAGAGAATGAAATATAAACAAAAAGAATGAGAAAGATAAATATGAACAGAATGAGATAGACATTTTAGACAGCTAGTAACATAATGAGATGGATCTATAGATATGAACTGAATGAAATTGACATTAACAGAATGAGAAAGATGAATAGGTATGAAGGGAACGAGATAGATTTGATGAGAAGAAAGAGAGAGGGACAGAGTGAGACAGAGGGAAACAGAATGAGATACGTATAATTATGAACAGAATGCTATCGATAGATATGATTAGAATAAGATAGATATATATCAGCAGAATCAGATAGATACATATGAACAGAACGATATATGCATTTATATACTTAATCATACCCCCCATATATATATATATATATATATATATATATATATATATATATATATATATATATATATATATATATAGAGAGAGAGAGAGAGAGAGAGAGAATAAGTTCAATATTTATAAAATGAGATTTATATTAACGGGATGAAAAGGATAAAAAAATATAAACAAAATAAGATAGATATGAATTGAACTAGATGGATATAGATAGAATGAGAGAGATTGACATGAACGGAATTAAATAGATATAAACCGAATGAGATCGCTGGATTTATACAGAATGACACACACACACACACACATATATATATATATATATATATATATATATATATATATATATATATATATATATATATATATATATATATATATATATATATATATATATATATGCATAGATAGAAGGAATATATAATCAAAACAGGGAAAAAGAAGGAAAATAAATAAAAAATGAAGTAGGGAATAAAAATTAAAAGAAATAAGAAGATAGAAAAGAAGAAAAACAGATATACATTTGAACAAATATTTTTCGATAAGTAGTAGTTAATCAAATAAAACAGTATACACTGAAATATATTCTTGGATATTAGGAGACCTGGGATAAATATGAACACCACATTATTTTTTAAGGTACAAATACACCGAAAAAATTAACAGAAATACTAATATATATATATATATATATATATATATATATATATATATATATATATATATATATATATATATATATATATATATATATATATATATATATATATATATATATCTCAAAATGAAATGTTATTTTTCAAAAGCAAAAGGTTTTATAATTTTTAATTGAAGACTACTGTAGATTTGTGTATATTTAGGTATGTATTATAAAAATTCTCAGCATTGAAACCATGCCACCCAAATTATTCATGTTTGGTACTCCAAAAGTAAATTGTCCTCATATATGCCAATGCAATTATTTTGTAACAGAATTTAAATGTTGTAGTTTTTAGCTCTAAATGATAACTAGTTAAATTTTTTTTAAAATTATATTCCAAGAGAAATATAATCCTGACATTTTTACTTTAGAATATCATTCTATTAAAAAATGGTTGAGTATTTATTCAGTATCAATACTATAAATATTTGTGAGCGCGTAGATGCATGCGTTCATTTCATAAAGTATAGATAAAATTATACTAATATAGATTTATTTTTGAAAATAAGATATTTTCAAAATACACTTTCACCAAATACTGAAGTTAGTATAATTTTTACTTATGGAAAGTTATTCGATATCCATGCAAAAAAGTTATTGACCTAGTACAGGTCGAGCAACACAAATATTTCAAAAGAAATATGAGTAAGCTTAATAAAGATTGAAAATGTTGGAAATTAGAGCTAAGTTTGTGAAAATAAACTCATTAATTTTTGAGTATCTAAACAATAGAAAAGAAATAAAAGATTAAGAGTTTATTCATTTGCTACTCTCGTTGAGTAGATGTTTGCAAGGTATTTATATTAATGTAAGAATTATATATCTATATATATTTTGGTTAATTTCTTGGCCGAAAACCGATTTTCAACATTTTTAAATGCTCAAACGTGATACAACACACACACACACACACACACACACACACACACACACACACACACACACACACATATATATATATATATATATATATATAAATATATATATATATATATATATATATATATATATATATATATATATAGGTATTTGTGGGTACAAAAACGGAAAAGAAAATAGGTTGAAATTTTTTCATGTTTGTAAATGATTTCCAATTTTATCAATAAATACATTAACATTGAATTAACAAAAAATGATAGAATAAATTTTAAAAATTGAAATCATCAGCGGACAGTTTCATTATAATAATTGGCCTAATAATAACCAATTGTTCGAGACACCGAGGCTCAATCCCAGGTAGAGTCATACCTAAGACTCAAAAGATGGTACTTGATACTGACTTGCTTAACACTCAGCCTTATAAGGTAAAGTGGAGAAATCCAGGGAATGAGGTGGGGCCCTTCCCTACACCTCGGTGTAGAAGCTGTTTAAAAGGAAACCTCGGGTCATCCTCGACTATGGTCACCAACTTATATGTGTATATATATATATATATATATATATATATATATATATATATATATATATATATATATATATATATTATATATTCAATAAGATAGAAATATTAAAATAATTGTAAATAAAATACGCCCATGAGAATTGAGCACATTATTATTATTTTGACAACAGTACCAATCTTTATTCGAAAATGTCTAAAAACATCCCTCAGGTTATAATGCAAATTGAGGCATATGTAAAGTGAAAAGCGAATTCTACTTGACCTGGTGTTAAGTCTGCCCCATAATACCTTGAAAGTAAATGTAAATATCGGTTATGTTTGCAATCAAAAACCGTAGATCGGCAGCAAAGGACTATCATATTAAATGCATAATAAAAAGAATACTAACGTGAACATCGCTGTGGAGCAACTGTTACCAAATCAGTCTGAGCTACCCTAACTAATTTAGTTAGTTCCCTCTTCATAGAACGATTTACAATATTGATTCTGGTTCTGTTATCTTTGTTTAATGGCATGTCAACCTTCGTGGGTTATTTAATGCCAAAACCACCCCAGTAAGAGAATAGTTATGCTACTACTTAAGTGTTCAATGACAGGAGGATTCATACCTTTCCCAATGATATTATTACGAAAGTGAACGTAATAATGTGAGAAGAGTACGGAATGGTTTACTAAGATGTTGCAGTCAAGCACGTTAGCAACTACCCTACAGGAACTTGCTTAGCAATATTGCCTTTTATCAATTTATGTTATGTACAAAAGTTACCAAATCTTCTCCGGAACAGTGATTCCAATAGTCCATAATTTCCACTTATAATAAATGGTTTGCTTCACTGGCTGATATTGTTACACCTTTTCAACTGTCATGTGTATTTGGTAAAACGTCTGAGTGTTGAAATTTTTACCCAATAAGTAGATTGGTGCTACAAGCTTTTAATGAATTGTAGAACGGTACTTGGCACTGCCTGAATAGGGTAATAAGATCACATGTAATAGTATAGTTAAAATATTTTCTCTATGTCTCTTCTAAATGAATTAATTTAATTTTTTGTTTATTTTTACTTAGAAGATGGGATACCCAAAATTACACGTACTCGGATACTAGTAGCCAAATCGAGGCAAAACCACTTCATCACCACACAAATCTAAGAGTACCTTATCATAAAAAGTTCATGTTAAAATGTCCCGTTTTTCCCATAATCCCGTTAAAAGAAAGACGCAGAGATTTTATGCCATAATTGATAGATAGATACCAAAAGGCTGAGATAGAAAGATATGAATAGACTAATAGACATGAACAAATTGACATACATGGACAGATAGATAGAAGGGCAGACAACAATGTACACACGAAGATACAAACGGATTGACATAGAGAGATATTAACAGACTTATTGATATAAACAAACATACACACACGGATAGATAGATAGATAGATAGATAGATAGATAGATAGCAAGAAAGGCAGATAGGGATTGTCAGTTCGACATTATTATTAGCAAAATTTTGACTGTTATTATTTAAATACTTATATCTTTTATTTTTACCGATGTTGTGACTATATAACTGGCCAGACTTACTCGATAATCAGTCCATTTCACGGTCTGACTGAGCCAAATGCGCCAGTGTCGGTCAGTTCGATAAATTGCTTCTGTCAAACGAATTAAATTACAGACCTTGGGATCTATTTCCTTGTGCCTTATCACAAAGCACCACCGGCAAATTCGGTAAATTTCATTCACATGATAAATATCCACTCTCTCCTTCTCTACCAAACCCCACCGATTTCTGAATAAATCTAATTGTTGATTTGATGGACAAAATACCCCATAACAAAAACAAAGTTTTTAAGTGTCCTTATCCACATTACAACTAAAAGCAACTTTTTTCTGTATGTGAAAGGTACGTGCACGTGTGCACATGGGAAGCAGCTTTTTAAATAATAATAGGAAAGGATATAAAGATATTTCGTGAAGGAAATATCAGATAGATGTGTTATCAGTTTTAGAGAAAATGAAGTGTCGACCAAATAATTTTGTTTTTATTCAGATTGGTTGACAAAGGCAATTACTAATCAAGTTTTATTATTCCTAATGTAGTTCAACAGATGATTAGAAATATTAAGCAGTCAGTGCGGAAGGGGCTCACAACAGTAGTCTTTATTCAGTAACTCTACATTGATAGCTATGGGGGGGGTCAATCAAGTGTTTCTTTTTAAAGCAACTTTAATAGGTTTATTGATTATTTACCTGACATTATGTTTTTCATCAAATTCTTCTACTTGGTAAAGCATTAGATTGGTTGAATTTGCCTTGAGTAAAGAAAGAGAGCAATGGTTGTTTTTATAACCCCACCCAGCCATAGGCAGGATGCAACAATTTCTAAGCGGAATATAGCAGATTTTAAATTTTTGTTTTTCATCTCTTTGACTGTATCAAGACGAAATAGCTTAATCTGCCCTAATATTTAACCATAGTTGGAGTTGTGTAAGAGCAGATTGGATTTGTATCTTTCCCGAGAAAGAAAGTGATATTATTTAGTTATACATCAATGCATACATAAAGCAAGTTTTAGCAACAAACGGATGACTCCAAACAGCTCGCAGTTTTAGAACTCAAGCTTCCTCACCGGCTCAGTTTAGTTTCTTTCTCAGAACATGCTGAACTTTCGATCTTATGAAAAGGGGTAAGTATATGTATTTAGGTTTGGTTTTACAGTCATGCAGTATAATTTCTATCTAATACTCGCATGTTTAAACTAATCATAAATGGGACATAACATCTAATATATAATAAAATATAAGTACCATTCATAAATTGTGTTGGCTTGGCTATGTGACAAAACTGAATCCGGTGATAAGACTCCAGTTCTGGAGATCTAGGGAGTGTGGAATACAACTGTATAGATATTTTAAGCGACTTACAAGTGATTTATCACAGGAAAGAAATCTGTACCTGAGAAAGGGAAACTTTAGAGAGAAACTGAATCTCTTCTATTTGCAGCACAAAACAACGGCAAAAAAGACTAATCATCTCAAAGCAAGAATAGATAAGACGCAACAAAACAGCATGTGTAGGTTTTGTAGTTATGGAGAGGAAACAATCGATCAGAAAATAAGCGAAAGTAGCAGGCTAGAACATAAAGAGTATTTCACTAGATACGACTGGGTTGGCAAGGTTATCCACCGGGAATTGTGCAAGAAATTCAAATTTGATCATACGAACAAATGGTATAAGCATAACCGAGCATCTATCCTGGAAAATGAGACGCACAAATTGCTCTGGAATTTTGAGATACAAGCGGATCACCTAATCTCCATCAGACCTTGTAATAATAATAATAATAAAAAAAGAAAACAAAAAACAAAAAAGAGAACCTGCTAATAGTAGACTATGACGTTTGCAGAGTAACATTGAAAAAAGTGAAAAGACGCGTGAGTAGGAATTGAAAAAAACTGTGGAACATGAAAGTGACGGTTATATCACTTCTAATTGGTGCTCTTGGTATAGATACTAAAAGACTGATACAAGAACTGGAGGACTTGGAAATGACAGGATGAGTGGAGACCACCATAACTACTGCATTATCGAGATTGTCTAGAATACTGAGAAGACTGAGGAGACTTGCTGTCACTCAAATTCTATTGAAAGAACATCAACGTTAGCTGATATAAAAAAAAACCTCTCAAGGAATAATAATAATAATAATAATAATAATAGTAATAATAATAATAATAAATATCTGGGCTTTGACAGAGAGAAAGCAAAAACAAAAACAAATGCAAAACAAAACAGCAAGCAAACTGTGAAACGAGGGTTACTGTGATTTCAAACCCTTGGAACCATCCTGATGAAACTGGAAAAGAGACAAGGGAAACTGGAGATCAAGAAACAGTCGAGACATCAGTATTGTTGGGGTCGGTTAGATTAATGAGAAGAGTCCCGAAGAGCTGATAAAATTTGCTACCGCTCCAATTTAAGTGAAATCCATCAGTTACTACTGGCGTAAAAACTCCCTCAGAAAACAAATATATAAATGAATAATAATAATAATAATAATAATAATCACTGAAAAAATACCGTATAGCAAATACGAAATAGTAAATCGGAAAACGCCAGGCCATGTTGGCATTCATGGATTCTGGTTTAAAAGATTCGCTCCATTCATGCCTGACTGGCTTTCGAAATGAATAGATGCTTAGAAGAAGCAGACATATCCGAATGGATGACCAAAGGAAAGATCACGCCGGCCCAAAACCTTCAAAAATGAAGCACTCAAACAACTATAGACCGATAAAATGCCTACCTATTATGTGGAAAATAATACCGGTGCAAATTAAGTAGATATACAAATCGTTAATGCGTCATGGATAGTTTCCTGAGGAGCAGAAAAGATGCCACAAGGGGACGAGAAGAGTTGGAGAGCTACTGTGTATTGATCAACACACCGTAAAGAAGAGCAAAATGAGAAGCAAATATCTAGCTGTGGCGAGGATTAATTGCCGAGTCATACGATATGGTTCCGCAAAGCTAGATAAAAGACAATCTTAAACTGTACAACATATCCGAAGAAGTCATAAAATGTATCGAGTAAACCATGAAAACTTGAAAGTAGAATTGACAGCCGGAGGAAAAAGCTTAGCTGAGGTCAAAATCCAGAGAGATACACCATCTGCATACCTATTTAAGAATGCGATGATGCTACTCAATAACATACTTAGGAAATGCACAAACGGGTACAGACTTAATAAATCGCAAGAAAATATCATGTACGTAATGTACATTGATGATATCGAACTGTTGGCCAAAAACGAAAAAGAACTGGATTTCCTAATACAGGCAGTGAGGATATACAATCATGATATAGGGATGGAATTGGACATAGAAAAATGTACCATACTAATAATATGAAGCAGTAAACTAGACATGAAAAAAGGAATAGAACTACTAAACGAAGAAAAGCTTTGAATGCTCGGAGAAAAAGAAACTTAAACACTTAAGAATATTGGAAGCGAATACAATCAAACAAGTGGAGATGAAGGAAAAAATTACAAAAAATATTTCAGGAGAACGAGAAACCTATTCGAATTCAAACTATATAGCTGAAATCTTATTCAAGGGATAAACACCTAGGCTGTCTACCTTATCAAATACTCGGGACCATTCTTGAAGTGGATAAACGAAGAACTTAAACAAATTAATCAGAGAACCAGAAAACTCGTGAAGATACATAAGACCTTATATTCCAGAGATGAAATAGATTGTGTCAAGAAAAGAGAGAGAGAGGACTTGCCAGAATTGAAGATTGTCTCGATGCATCGATACGCCGGCTCGAAGATTACATTAAAAATGCAGCGAAACACTGATTAGAATGACCTGATAAAATAAAAACGCCAGCATCTACAGAACCAGGAAACACAAATGGGAAGAAAAACAACTGTATGGGCATTTCAAGTCACAAAGAAGCGAAATCTCATAAAAGAAAACTTGAACATGTCTTGGGGAGAGAGAAAGTAAATCTCTTTTGATAGCAGCCCAAAATAACGCCATAAGGACTAACTATATCAAAGCAAAAATAGACTGGACGCAACAAAATAACAGATGTAGATTACGTAGTGATAAAAAACAAATGATCTATCACATCATAAACGAATGCAGTAAGCAAGTGCAAAAAGAGTTTAAGACTAAATACGACTGAGTGGGGAAGGTGGTCCATTGGGAATTATAACAGAAGTTTAAATTTGACCATACGAAAAAATGCACAACCCAGAATCCGTCCGAGAAAATGAGACAAAATTCCGTGATATTTTGAGATACAAACGGATCACATAATCTCGGCCAGATGACCGACCTGGTGAAAGTCAACACATAAAGAAAACCTGTGGGATAGTTGACTTTGCCGTTCCAGCTGACCACTGGGCAAAACTGAAGGAAAGTGAAAAGAGAGATAAGTACGTAGACCTTGCTAGAGAACTAAAAAATATGGAATATGAAAGTAAAAGTGATGCCAATTGTAATCGGGGCGCTTGGTGCAGTCACCAAAAGATTGGTTCAAGGGTTGGAGGACTTGAAAATGAAAGGACGAATTGGGGCCATCCAAGCTAGAACGGCCAGAATACTGAGAAGAGTCCTTGAGATTTGAGAAGTCTTGCTGTCACTCAGAATCCAGTGAAAAACTCTAAGATAACTCAGGTGTAAAAATCTATCAAAGGAATAGAATAATAAAGCTGATCAGATGTATCAGTGTCAGAATCTTCTAAGAAAATTTAACAGAAGATTTTAATACCATCCATGACTGTACCTTTTCAATACTTATTACTTAAAACTGACATGTTAGAGTCAACATGCTACATGCCAAATTGTTAAAACTGTTTACAACTCTTTTTTAGTGTGCATTTGCTTACTTTCAAAATCTCTTTAAGTCTGGCCATGAATCTTCCTCCTTATTTATTGATTGGCTAAAAAGCATTCTCTATCATCTAACCTAACAGCAATTTATAACTGGAACTTTTATTTAATAATTACAGTAAAAACAAAATAGATAAAAAGTAAGACGGGAATACGATTAAAGGTTTTCATTCATCCTGGTTGTTACCTAAGCAAGACATGCCACTCTTAGCCAACGAAAATAGCGTCACAACGGAAAGTTCATGAGGTATTGATTATATGTAATGAGTCAAACTGGTTTGTATCAGACCGGCCAGTTACATTCAATATAAAGGATGAGCTTTGTCGTCTGGTTTTGTTCGGCTACTTTCACTTCATAGAGTTGGCCAAGTCTCAAGCCTCCCTCTGCGATAAACAGAAAATAGCAGTACAAGGTTGTCAAAAAGTTCCTGAGCACAATTTATTTTATATAAACCAATGTTGTACTGTAGTATTTATTCATAAATCTTTAGTTCGGCTTAAGGTCATTTTGTATTCGGTGCTTAACACTCAGTTTGATTTCTTCTACTCGCTCTCTTCGTGCTAGCGTTCTTAAGAACCAAAGTTTAAATCCTGGACAATGTTTGCGTTTTTATTTGTGCTAATGCTATTGGAAAAGACATGAATCTACCTCTTCTTCCCCAGCTATGGGTAATTAGTCGGAGAAATGGAATCTTTAGCTTTGGTTCGGCAACGACTCTCGGTGAAAAAAACTGATGTACTCCATTTAGAAAACTACTTTTTGTTACATCCTACCTGATGTGAAGAGGTTGGGTTAGAATTCCAGGGCTTCGTACTCCATCATCCTGCACCTAGCATTGCGTTCATTTTTGCTCACCTTTTACTCCTTGCTCAAAGATCTCTGTGCTTGTTCCGGCCTCCTCTATGCTTGTATCTTGGACGCACTGTTGCTTTCCGTTCTCTCTGGGCACCGGTGTATACATGCTGATGTCTTCTTTACTCGAATCTTCTTACGAAAACAAGAAGTAAAACCTTTTTTTGATTATTTCATGGCTACGGACCATGGCATTCTCAGATTATGTAAACTCTCCGAGAAATTACATATCGAATTCAAAATTGTAAATATCCAAAACAATGGAGAATTAGATATTTGATTAAAAAAACAGTGCATATGCTATGCTTAAATCAACTAACTTGTAGAGAAATCAGAGACATCAGCACCATATCATTGACTGATTAAAGAATAGATATCAAACGTAAATATCCTACATTCATAACCAATATATTGTAGTGGAGGTGCCCGTGGTGTAATTGTTATCGTCGTAGGAAATGAACACGCCGACACGAGTTCAAATCCTGGACGAGACTGATTGCATTTCACATAGCACTAATACCCTTGAGAAAGGTATGAATCCAATTATTCTCCCTCCAGCTATGGGTAAATAGTAGGACAGAGTAGGTTCTTCAGCCTTGGTTAGGCAACTAGTTTAGGAGAAGGAAAACTCTGAATTAAAACCTGTTAAACTCCGCTTAAAAATTGACCTTGTGTCATATCCTGCCCAAGCGGAGGGGTTGGTAAATAGGATAACCAATGTATTGTATGTATCATAGCCTTGCGATCAGAAGTTATTTCCCCGGAAGTTTTTGTTCATTCCCTTGTTCAAGTAGTATGGGACATATTGTAACATAGCAGCCGACAACTGCGGTGTTGATGATGGCTGCTCATCTGATGGATTGAGGAAACACAAAATTTCAACTCTCTTCAGAAACAGGGTATTTTGTTGTATTATTTCTACAGTTCAGTTTCTAATATCATGAAGGTTGTATTTGACTAACCTCTCCGTCACAGACAGGATTCGAAACGAGGTCAATTTTCAAGCGCGGTTCCACAGCTTAAGATTTTTTCTACTTTTAAATAGATTTCTATGCCAAATTGCTATAGATTGCTATACCAAATAGTAGCTCAGTCTGCCCTACTATTTAACCAGAGTAGAATAGTTAGATTTATACCTTTCCCGCGGTTATTAGCACGATGTGAAATGGAAACAACCTCATCTAGGATATTAACTCGAGGCACTGAATCCAGTTCGTACGACGATAATCGTTACGCATAATTTTCATCTGAATTCAACCGAGATACTCTTGCTTCTTTCCTTTAACCTCTAACAGAAAGATGTCGTTGGAAGATAAAGTCAACAATCAGCAGTTTTACTTGCTATTTATTTTCCTTAGTAACTGAGTACTTAGATTTTTGTAAACTCATCTTGCTTCTGGCTGCTGGCCTTCTTTTTTAATAAGTTATTAATTCTTATCCCAACCATTCGCTTAAGATATTTATAGAGATTACATGCCTTGTATTCCAAATAGTACTTCTAATGGCTGCTTGGTGGCGTGACCAAAGTACCATATGAACCGACACTGCGAAGTCAATCAGTATCGTCTATTAAAGTTTTCGATGAAACACAATTCAGCCTGATACCATATGATACCAATTCGACACATATTACCAGCATTCGACTCGACATGATATATCAACAAATATTGGGATGAGTTATGCAAAATTGATTCTTATTTGAGATTTTGCAATGTCAGAGTTGAAAAAAAATGCAGTTTCAATATCCTCCTCTTGTTAGGTTCACAAGTGGAAACCTTTAATTTCAGTATTCGAGATCTTGCATTCCGGTTATCTGACCTTCATGTATCTCTTGCAAACTCTGTAATCAACAACTCGACTAAAATGCCAATCAAGGAACTTTGAAATGGAACAAGTAATAGATTTTTTATTTAAATCATTGATTGAACTCAGGTGATCTATCTATCTATCTATCTATGCATGTGTGAGACAAAGGGATGAGACGGAGCTGTTAACTTTTCTAATTAGTTTACAAAATACCTGAAGAGTAACTTACATCGCATATTCTATACTGGGATTATTACATATTAGCTGAAACTTCATGATTTTAGAAACACATTGACTCTTATTTTTGTCTCATTTGTATTACATCCGTAAATATGGGTATAAAACCGAAATATGTTTTAGTGATGACATACTCGTTAACATTTACTGCCCTGCTGTGATCAGTGACCGTACTATGAATATCATTCTAACACTGTTATAATAATATGTTTTTTTTGTGTGTCAGGAAAAATATACTTACATTAAAGTAAAAAATATTTCTTTCTAACGAGGAAAATTCAGCTTCTTATTATACAAGTAAGTATTTACCAAACACGTTCGTCACAAGTAGATTGCGGCTCAGTATAAGCTTTTAACAGGAGAAAACGGGTTCAAATTCAGTTTTCCTTTTCCTAAAAAGGTTGCCTTACCAGTATGACAAATTATTTACCCATAGCTGAAGAGGGAACTGACAGACACATGTCTTTCTCTAGAGTATTAGTACGAAGTGAGAGACAAACTACCACGCAGGATTTGATTCGGGCCACCGATTTCATATGCTACGACGATAACGGCAAAGTTAACCACGCAGTATACGAGAACGTACATTGAAAATCGAACCTAAAGCTTTGTCAATCTGCAAAAGCATACTTGTCAGCGGAACATAGAATACGCTGAGTGTATGCTCTACAGAGCGATAATACTTCACCACGTAGAAAGATGTGTCCTGGAGCATCTAGTAGTGAGGATCCAATCATGAAGATCTAGGGAGTGTGGAGTATCCCTTAATTATCATAACACTCGTCTCCACTCTGACTCGAAGTGGTAGTATAAATACCTGCTAGATTCTCATCTTTGTGTCGAATCGATAAATTCAAAAATTAATAATATTGGATAGGAGTACATGAAACCGTAAAGTTACATGCTAAAAAATATTTTTTAGAATAAAATTTTTACTTTCAACAATATCTGTATTTAAACTATTGGTATTAAGTAGAAATACTCAATAGCATATAACTGAGCAAGGAAATTATACTTAAGTAAAAAGTATGATTAAAAATCAATTGCAATTGAGCGTTAAAAGCGTAGTCATAATTATAATCAACTTTATAAAAGAATAAATTTTGCCAGTAAATAATTCATCGGGGGTTGATATGCCATGAAATAAATAAATAAATACGGACAGCAAAAGAGATTTTTGTGGGAAAATAGTTAATACTACACACTCGAAATGCCTTTTAACGAGAATAATAGAAAGAACTTCTTGGCCAACAGAATAGGTTTAAAATAACCTAATGAATATTATATTGTTTTTGTTGGACCATGACATATGTAAGTGAAAACACTATGTAAATACAGTTACAATTCCGTAAACCTATGGACAATTGAATCTAATTATCTGTGTAAAATACAAAGTGCATTATTGCTTTCTCCAAATACTTCTAACTTTAAATCACTCTAGCCTCTCAGACGTTTTGTGTTATTTTAGAGACCCCATTGTAATTATATGAAAATGTTACAAGTTCATAATTTAGGATATATACAAATGTTTTCAAATTTCTATTCTAAAATTTAATTCATGTTTGTCGTATATTTCTCAGCTTTTCTTGTATTAATGTCGGGTGACGCCGGAGAGTTTTTTAAGAGTATATAGCATAAATGGCAGAATTTAAGGAATTCATTTTCTAGTGATTATTCCATTCAATAAATTTGGATTTTATGAAAGAAATTAATCATAATTAAGCGTTATTGATAAGATGGAAAAACCGGAGCTTCTGAATCCACACACCACCGTTCTTGTCGGAGGTGCTAGTTGGGGAAAATGTGAATAGTTCACTGGAATGGAATAGTTGATACATATTCGTTGCTAAACTTTGCAAACAAAACTCCTTGCATAGCAAACTGCAAACGTTTTTAAACTACTTGTTTTTCTCATATATCTTTTTCAGCCCTTATATATCTATATATATGACTCGATCAAATTTGGCTACGAAAAATCTGCACATTCAATAGCCTACATTGACAAGAACAAATATCTACAAACAACATTCTAAACAAAATTAAGCAATACGTTCAACTATCTCCATTAGTGATTAGACTGAGGATAACCTGTAATCTCAACAGACAACAACGAATTAAAACGACATAATGATGAAATTAAACAACAGTTTTCAGCACAGAAATATTCCCCATTGGGAATCAAAACCTAGAGAGCTAAAACCGTCTCCAATCTTGAATGGGGGAAGTTCCCGTGGAGTAATGCTTAAAGTACAGGACTGCAAAATCGTAGAAAGTGGGTTCGAATTCCAGTCGCGCAATTACGTTCTCTCTCGGACTAATACTCTTGGGAAAGGGATGATCCTACTTATCATCATGGTTATCGGTTAAATAGCAATATTATTTGTCTTTTAAAAAATTACTTTGCCATTAAATAATCCATAAGGGTTTATATACCATTTAACAAAGAAACCAGAGACTTCTATAGAAGGTGGAGAACCAGGGCGTTTCCACTGTTTGCTTTGAATCCTAGAATCTTGCTCGAAATGGTAAACCCAGGTTTAATCTGGACTTACTAATCTTCATTGGAAATTCTTACAGTTTTCCGGAAACCGAGTCAGAAGTGACTTGGAAATGGCAACCCTTTTTAGTATGCGCTCAAGCTTCAGCAACCTTGGAACCCATCTTGCAGACAGCTAGCTCATCCCAAAATTAAAACAATGTGAACCAAAGCAGAACCTATGGACTAAGTTATCTGCTAGACAGTAATGCAGAAACCGTACAGCGAATGGTATCAATCTATTCATCAGTAGTTTGGGTTTAAGGACTACATGATTGAAGGTCATCAGTGCTGTCCGGGTCTCAACTATATTCCGCAATCCATTTCTTCAAAGTTTCATATGAAGAGGATCCCACCACAAAAATATGTACTATGTCCTCATGGATTTCTTTGGGTGACATACCTTTCTTTCGCGGATACTTTTTGGCTGTTTTGGGTCTGGTTTTGTCCATTTTTAGATTTGTCACACATCTTTCACCTTTGTATAGGTCTTACTTGCACATAAATTAAGATAGAAATCTGAATTAGTTTTTCTAGATTCATAAGACCTGTTAGTGTGTTGAAACAACAAAAAATTTCAACTATAGCGCTTCTTTCTGAGTAGTGCTTAGATCTTTTTGAACAAACGTCGTACATTCGGTGAGAGGTAACTAGAAGAGTAGACTAAAATGGAAACAAGAAGGAAAACTCTGAATTCAAAATCTGCTTAAAATTTACCTTGTCTGTGCCTATGCCTGGTGAGGTTAAGTAAATACATAAATCCTTACTTTGAACCACAGTCTCGCAAATGGATGCCACCAAAAAACTAGGAAGATTATGTAGCTGCAAACTTTGAAATATTATCTGTATTGTTTATGGGCATAACACAAGTGCACACTTTTAAATCTTTCAATGAAAACTGACTTCAGTTTTAATACTTACAAATACCCGCACTCAAACATTTAAAAAACATTAAAAAATGTAATATTTTTATAAACTTATTCGCTTATTTGATTCAGATAAATGCAATTATCCTTGTTGATTTTCACTATAATCCGTTTAGTAACGACAATAACTCTTCTTAGAAAGGTAGAAAATTGACTCTTCTCGAGTAGTAGATACTTGACCAAAGGTGACAACTATTTGATAATATTATATTCACGACAATCTAATATTTTCTAGTATAATCAATAAAACATTCACAGTCTTTTAGACCACATCTACTTGTAAAGTGTGTGTGTGTGTGTGTGTGTGTGTGTGTGTGTGTGTGTGTGTGTGTGTGTATGTGTGTGTGTGAGAGAGAGAGAGAGAGAGAGAGGGAGAGGGGAAAATAGAAGTATCTTCAATTCGGCTTGGGACACAATTCCCCATTTGGTGTATTCTGTTTATTGGACCCATTTTTAGATTGTTCTGATCAAACCTCCCATACTTATCCAAAACCAATATATTTCTTTCTTTCTTTCTTTCTTCACATATTTACTTTCATCCCTTTTCTGTCTCTCACCCTTTGCATCCTTTCTATAACACTTCTTCTTTCTTCAAAACTCTTTTCCGATTCCGTTTCTTCTTTTTTTAAAAACTTTTTTCTACTCTTTCTTTTACTCTTTTGTGCCTTTCTTTTACTCTTTCTTTCATTCTTCATTTTCTTTCTTTCTTTCTTTCTTTCTTTCTTTCTTTTAAACATAGATTTCTTTCTTCACTTTCTTTCTTTCACAGTTATGTTTATTTCATTCCATTTCTAACTTCCATTTCTAACTTCGGTAGTCATTGCCTTAGTCATAATACTACATAATACTTGCTCAAACGACGCATTGTAATAACTGCATGAATATTTTGTTTATTCAAATGTGCGTCTTATATACCGACAAAAAACAATAATTAACGAATGTTGGTTTATGAACTGTTAAGCAGTTGTATGTTGTAGGCAATGTCTGTTATATGCAATTTGTGATTAATCATTTCGTAACGCAATTTGATATTTTCCTCAAAATAACAGTAATAGAAGTAAAGATCACAAGGTTTGCTTGGAAGCCAATCAATATTTACACACATCCCCTACTTTTTGCCAAAATCATTAATTTACAAGCAAGTTTTTTTAAAGCAAAGAAATGCTCAAGATACTTTAAAGAAACATATAGAAGAATAATGTCTTCAGGTCGTTATATAAGAAAACAAAATAATAATTAAAAAGAAGTGGTTGGCACTGCACATGGAGTCACAGAGCTTTCTAAGAAATTTGATTGATCAGGAAAGGTGTTGAAAAATAGAAGAATCAAATTTTAATTAAAAGTTTTAAATGATCTTAGAAAGTCTAGCAACTTATTTGAAAAAAAAATGATTTCCAGGATTAAAGTATTGATCTAATTAATATATATATATATATATATATATGTGTGTGTGTGTGTGTGTGTGTGTGTGTGTGTGTGTATTAGTAAGGAAAAACAGATATAAAAAACCTGCAATCAAAGAAGTGCAATGTTCAGAATCATAGGTAGAAATATATGAATATATATATATATATACATATTTTTATTTTTTATTTTTATTTTATTTATTTTTTCTTTGCTTTGGTAGAGGCACGAGCGTAGCACGTCGCGATTACGGAGGCGGCTTGGCTCTTTCAGAGTCAAGCCGGGGTTACTATCGGAGCTGATATGATGCAGAAATAACCCGAAATCGGCAATGAAGACAGAGCATCACTGAAGACCTCCCTGATGCATCTAAGATGTATGATTGAAAAATGAAAAAAAAAAAAAAAAAAATATATATATATATATATAAGAAATTAGTTATTTTTTCTTTATTAGATTTCTCTCTCTCTCTCTCTCTCTCTCTCTCTCTCTCTCTCTCTCTGTAGAGTATATCTATATACATTTTCAGTTAGTCTATCAAACGCACACACGTTCTCTCTTACACTACACGTACACGCTTACACACACACATTCACTTATACTATACACACATACATTTCCTCTTACCATACACGCAAGCACTCACTCACTAATTCTATCAAACAATACACAAACTCGCACACGCATTTTCTCTAACCACACACACATATGAACACACACGTATATATATATATATATATATATATATATATATATATATATATATATATATGTAACTCCTACCCTCCTGTTGGTGCAAAAGAGCGGAACTGCCTTGGGGCACAAATCTCCAGGGCCAGACTCAACTTGATTATTTTAGTCCGCATCAATTCCGATAATAAGAACACGGCGCTGTGTCTTGTTCAGAGACAAGAATTTGGCAAAGAATGCTGAACAGGTGATACACGTTAATCACAGCTGGAAGGCCAAACTGCAGAGCATCGTTGCCTTATCTCCTACTACTGATTGTAGAAAGAATGAAGCGTATGTCCTGCCATTATAGGAAGGAGGGACCGACCGATTATTGTTTCTTTGGCATAAGCAATATTTCTCTCATTCCCCTCTATCATATTTCTTGTATGCAATCGATGATCGATTATCCACTCTAAATCCTGCAAATCCTATTAACTTCTTAATCGAAAGATGCTGGGGTTAAGAAATTCGAATGCATTCAATCAGATTTAAGGGATTGTAATAAGGAAGTTAACTTTGGTAAAACCTAGCTCCAATTGATGTGGCTTAGAAAAAAGGCCGCTTGGATTTGTCCTTGCTTTTCAGCAGATACAAAAAATGGAATATCTCATATGTTATTTTATTTATATATAGAGAAAGCGAGCAATATAGTGACAAGCTTAAAGGCAGTGTGCAGTAAGATACAAATGCACAAAGCATGCTGTATACGAAGAAGCAAAGAAAGGACATAGTAAAGTTACTTGAACATTTTAAAAAGGCTTTCCTTCCAAGTGGTTCTGGCTGATTCAAGTGGACGGCAATAGTTTCTGACATGAAATAGGGTGAAACAAAATCTTCGTGGCAATCAAGCATAAATGAAAACAAAAGCAAGACGGTCAAAGCTTTAAAACTAGAGTTTCATGGAAAATTCAAACAAATTACAAAACAAATCTACACTAATTACTGTGACAAGGCTCGCACACTAATTCACTTTTCCTATATACAAGTACGCACACGGTGAATTTTTGTATGGTCCTTAACAGCAAACAGCGGGCTTGCATCAGAAGTGGAATAATTAACACACACACACACACACGCACACACACACACACACACACACACACACACACATATATATATATATATATATATAGACATGATAAAAAAGAATAGACACTAATATAAATATTTTTCCTAAGATTAATATATGCTTATTTATATTTACAGATAAGGATAGTGCTGAAATAACTTAGAGTATCACGTTAAAATTGCATCTAACAACATTGAAGCATACCACGAACCAAAGGAGCATCAGACCTATCAGAATTTCGGCGTGGATGAACCGTGGGTCAACATGAAGGTGAACTTAGTCACAAGAGAGGACAAAGAGGGCACAAAACCTCATCGTGGTCGCCCGGGCCCGCTGAAAGAACCTTGCGTCTCATGAAAAGAAATGTTGAAGAGGATCCTCGGTGCAAAGCCTCGGACATTGCAACACAAGCTGATGTCAGTCCCAGAACAGCTGTCAGGTATCTTCACAAGCTGGGCTACTATGGTAGAGTTGCGAGAAGGAAACCTCTTCTTCGACTTGCCAATATCAAGTGCAGAAAAGATTGGGCACGTGAGATGGTGGATAGACCTATGACCTTTTGGACCAATGTCATTTTCTCTGATGAGTCACGATTTGCATTATTTCGTGACAGTGGAAAGGTATGGGTATGGAGGCTCCCTTAGCATGAGTTTGACTTTAAAAGATTGAAGCCAACGGTGAAACATGGGGGTTTTTCGGTTATGGTGTGGGGTGTAATTTGGAGTGATCGCCGCTCAGACCTAGTGGAGTGCGAAGCAAACATCAATTCTGTTAAATATGTTTCAATATTACATGAAGGACCCTTACCAATCTTCCCAAGTGGGAAAATGAACAAACTCCCTATTTATGGAAGACGAAGGTCTTGTCACTCTGCTAGGGCGACACAGCATTCGTTGAGCCAAAATGGGATTAATAAACTTCCATGGCCAAATCAGTCCCCGGATATGAACCCAACAGAAAACCTTTGGGGCATATTAGACCGGAACCTTCGCAAAAAGAAAAGGAAGCCATCTTCTAAGCCTGAACTTTTAGCATTATTGCGTCAGCCATAGCAAGAAATCCTCAAGACGATATTCGTCAACTGATCAATGCCATGCCTAGAAGGGTCCTAGCATTAAAAACAGCAAAGGGAATGTCAACCAAGTATTAGTTATTAAATTTGTGACCATTTATTTTTGATTTTGTTCTATAAATTATATGTTAATTGAAATAAACTGTTTCTATGGGTGTCTATTCTTTTCTGTCATATTTATATATATATATATATATACTATTTTCTCACTTGTATGTGTCATTATAAGAACTAATAAAAGTGGTATAAAGAAATGAGAAAACTATTTATTTTAGGTTTTAGTTTGCTGTACTGGTCCGTATTTGTGTATTTTTATATTCAAAAGAACATGATTTTAAAACAATTTCTTTTTTTCACACACGCACACACACACACACACACACACACACACACACACACACACACACACACACACACACACACACACACACACACTCGTAGCATTGAACACTTTAATACGACTTTCATTTTTGCATTTTATTGTTTTCTAAATTGCAGAAAATAATATTTTGGAGCTCTCCAGAATAGCTCACGTTATAGCGATAACTTAACTGTTAAAATATGAAAAGTAAGTCAAGTTGTTATTTCATTATACGCTCTTATTTAGTTAAAGTGAGAAACATATTTGTATTTTCCCGAACTATTTTCAAAACATCGAGGTACTGCTGAGTTCGATTGAAATTTTTTCTTTTCCTTGACTGGTTTTCTTTGGAAGGCTAAAGAACCAAGTCCTCTCCTACCCATCGTGGGATAAGAACAAATGGATTCATGTGTTTCCCAAGGTCATATTTCTTGATTGAAACTCAAACAACCTCCCTCAGAAATGGAACTTTTAACATCGATTCCATTTTCAACTACGATAAACTTGACGCTTCCCCTCTCTTACACACGAAGCAATAGGTTTTCATCTGTGACTATTGCAATATATTTGGAAACAATCCTAACAAAAAAAAAACTTGCTGATTTCGAACGATCTTTGTGCTAATGGGATTTGAATGACAAAATATTCATCATTGCTTTCACACACATATATATATATATATATATATATATATATATATATATATATATATAATAAAAGTGATTTTAGGCAATTATTACCCAATATTTTCTTTGAAATATTTTTTTCGCTGTTAGATCCAATTATTAAAGCAAACCCGCGTCTGAAACTTTAAATTTTAAAGCAGTTCTGCTTGGTTTTTCACATGTTTCCAAAACATGATTTTCTTTTCGAACTGAAGATAGTATAATATATATATATATATATATATATATATATATATATATATATATATATATGGAGGGGATCTTGTATGTATGTATTGTAGTGCGCCTGTGTGTTCGGAAGTGTACTCGTGTATGTGTTTGATTCTTTCTTTCAAACAGAGACTTCAAGTGTACTATTATACAGCCAAACATGGTTTGACATGCCATAAAACCAACCAACCAACCAAACAACCAAACAACCAAACAAACACTACACAAGTTGAATTCTGTTGTAAACTATGTTGATCAAATCACTGAAGTTGTACTTGTCTAAGTTGTGCAACAATTTATTTATTTATCTATATTTTTAATATATATGTATTAACAAGCGTGTAATTTGTGTAAATGAGTAGATACTTGTTAAAGCGTACATATTAATCCACTCAAAACAAATCAAACGAACAAATAAATCAGTTTGAATTAAAAAGAATCACACCCTTATGAAAATAAAGACAATATTAATCTCCTGAAAAGGACGATGAAATTCGCAAGCCCAGTCAGCTGGGGCTGTAGAATACACTGTCCAACTCTGGAGAGAGGTAAGATCACTGCTGCAACAAGTGTCTTGGATATAACATTAAACAATCTGATAACGAGGCTCCTGGAGATTTAGGGAATACCGAGTATCCCTTCATTACCCTCGCTCCAAGGTACACTCTGGCGTAGAGTAGTAGCATCTGATATGGCCTTATTGATGGATCAAATAGAACTGTTTGACAATTAAACTGTGTGCAGACAAATGACTTATACTGGATTGAATTGTTTGAAATAGAAATCTTTGATCATTTAACCATGCGTAAACAAATGATATTTAATTGACTTCTTACTGATACATAGCAATACTTAGAACCATTTAACTTTTTTGACTTTTAACAGTTTTATGATACAAGTACAAGTGACTGATTCTTAATTAAATTGGTGGTGATACATAACAAGACATGGAACTATTTAACTAGGTTAACTAAGGTTTACAAATCATATATATATAATATATAAAATTAAACCAGATTTAGGATTAAATAACCGAATATGGTTGATATATCATAAAACCAAACCAACGAAGAAGTCTAAAACACGAGTGAAGCATAACTATATGAAAAAAAAAAAAAACTAAAGTGGTACATCCAAATTCATTTGCAGACCTATTCCTTTCAATATGCACACACACACACACACACACACACACACACACACACACACACACACACACACACACATATGTATATATATATATATATATAGAGAGAGAGAGAGATAACAATTTGGTCTACAAAACAAGGCTTGATAAAATAATACTGTGTGTCTTCTTACTTCTTCATGTTTACAAAGCTTACAAAATAAGCATATAAAACTGCTTCATCTAGTGATCTATATCCAAGGAAAGTTTATATATATATATATATATATATATATATAAATATATATATATATATATAAATATATAAATATATATATATATATATATATATATCATGATATCGTTTTATATATATATATATATATATATATATATATATATATATATATATATATATAATATCTGGATATAATGTACAAACTAAATAAACTAATCCTACAATCTTTTCTGAAACTAATTTTTATCACTGGTTATTATTTCATGCCAACATTTTAAGTATAATCAATCAAAGAAAGAATAAAATCAAAATTTCAAAACATTTTTTTTGAATTCCGCAATTCAAAAAATAATTTTTAGATAAATAATTTCAATGTTCAACGTGTTCCATTTTAATTTATCATAAATTAAAAAAATATGTTTAAAAGAAAAAACAAATAAATTTCCAAATAAATCAATGTTCTACGTTTTTTATCATTTATAAGTTTGCTGATTCAAGTCATAATTTTCATCCGAGATGATCTTTCAGCTCAAAACACAACCTAATTTTTATTATCTTTTACATAAAAACTTAATCATGATGACGCATTTTATAAAGATTGCATATTTATATTATATATATATATATATATATATATATATATATATATATATATATATATATATATATATATATGCAAATTGGATTAAACATATTCTCTTCTGGATCCGTTCGAATTCCCGTATTACTTTTATCGTATTCGGGGGGAATTGATTTATGTATTGTCCATAGCTGTATGTATCCCTAGTACTTTCTGCCCGACTTTGGGCCATCATCAGAAAGTACTAGGGATACATACAACTATGGACAATACATAAATCAATTCCCCCCGAATACGATAAAAGTAATACGGGAATTCGAACGGATCCAGAAGAAAATATGTAGACATAAGATGTCTATTATGTTTAATTAAATTTGCATTAAGGAAGAAATGCTGCCTAAATATACACACACACACACGCACACACACACACACACACACACACACACACACACACACACACACACACACATATATATATATATATATATATATATATATATATATATATTAGGCGTGAAAATGTTTCAATAAATAACGAGAATCACTGTTTCAATATCATTTCATCTCATTCATCTATCAGATGATTAAAATATAGGTTTACTAGGCGTTACATTTTTTCTACAGATTAAATTAAGAAATTTAACGACTGAAAAGATTTCTCCATTTCTGCAATATAAAAATAAATAGTGAATAAGATTATTTTCTTATTCATCATTTTTTCTCATAGTTTGATTGCGTGATTTTGCGCGCATGGCAACCCATCTCGGATTATTTCATACATTGATGTTAGTGAATTGCTTTCATTGTCCATTGATATTACTTTATTTTTCTCTAGTTTTTTCTGAAGGGTTATTTCATTAGGTAAGGTCCTATTGAGCACGAATAATTTCTAAACAGGTATTTGACCCTATCAAACAGGTTTATTTGACAACAGAGGGAGCCCTGTGTTGTACTAGCACGCCGAGTCTAAATGGATCTGAGTCAAAGGGCAATGAGGGGTACACTACACCTCCCATATTTCTTGACCTGAAGCCTCACCATCGGAGTCACTTTAACGTTATACTAAAGAGATCTTTCTTTTCGTAGGTGCTTCTATCCCTCAGCATTAGATACTGTCAGCCGTTAGGGCGATTTTCTAAAATATTAATTTTTTTAAAATTGAAAGACAAATCGGTTGGGACTGCAGAATACACCGACTGCATCTCTGCCGAGTATTAAAAACCTCCCAATAAGTGTCCAGTGGATAGGGTGGCTCCAGTCCTGAAACTTTAGGGAATTCGGAGTACTCCTTCATTCCAATTACTCCCAGATCCACACAAACCTGCATAGACATTACCTGTCAGGGTTAAATAGAAATACGTAATCATTTTCTATATTTGAAACAATTTAATTGTGAGCAAACTAATGATTGATATTAAAGTGAATTATCAGTATTGCATAGTAATAGTTGAAATTTAATTCTGTGCAAACAAACGATTTCTGGCTCGTTAAAAGATAATGTTACCTACAAATTTTTCGTTTATACATCATATATATCTAATATAAATGTATAATCAGTTGATATGCCAAAATACACCAACAACTAACAAAAATAAAATTGAAATCCCGTAAGCAATCGTGCATTGATCTAATTTAGATGATGTATTATTTAATCAAAAATTCGGTTTGAAATTTATTAGTGAATCATAATTTCGCAAAACTGAAATTTAAACATAATTGTCATCATCATGTCGTGCCACCAGCACGGATATCCCTGACCCTCTCTCGCCACGCCTCCCTATCGTTCATCGCCTCTGGTAGGTCTTCAGGGCTACATCCCGTATCTTCACATAACTGGTGTATGTATGTTCGAGCTGGTCGTCCTGCTTTTGCTCGGTCATAGGAGTACATCACTTATGAGCTCGTCCCTGCTTCCCTAGCCGTGTCCTGCGTGTCTGGTTCGTCTGGTTGTTTATGCTTTGAAATCCGATGACTCTTTTGACAGCTCTTTGCAGGTGTGCGGATGTTTATTTTTGGGGGGGACCGATTTATAGGTCAACATATTCTGATCGGATCTCAAACTTTTTTGTACTTAATCACTTGGTGTTTATTTTATACACGATTCTCAAAAAATACTTGGACACCCAAAATGAATTTATTTCTAATAAAATACTTATTATCATGATTTAATTAAATTAATAATCTTTCAAAAAAATTAACTAATTTCATTAAATTAATTTCGCCAGCCAACTCCTTGACACTTAAATAAAAGTGTCATATAACAATGTCGAAGTATTCTGTATCTCTATCCGGTGAACGTACTTTCTCTTTGGTGTTTCTATAGAGAATCGTTATTGCTGCCACAGTCTCTTTTGGTACGCCGTATGCTAGTAGGATTTGTTCCATCTTCCCTCTGTGAATTGAATCAAAGTCGACACATAGTAATGTCACCAGTAGGTTTTTTGCCCATACGCCTTCAAGAATTCTACGGATGGTCAATATTTGTGAGGTCGTGGATCTATTTGTTCAGAAGCCATTTTGGTTTTTCCTAAGAATGTTATCAATTTTGGGTTCTCTGCGGTTTCGTAGTTGGGCATTGTAAATTTTGGCTGCTACGGATGTAAGTGTTATACCTCAGTAGTTCTTGGCTAATCCGAGGTCACCCTTTTTAGCGAAGGGGAGGATGTATCCCTTCATCCATCTGTCTATCGGATTTTGATTATCGTCTGCGTTGCATTGTCGGAGCAGTGTGTCGTCGAATTGTCTGGTCTTCCATACTTCTGAGGAAATCTCATCAAATCCTGTGGCTCTCCTATTTTTAATTTTTCTAAGAACCGAATCGAGTTCTTCTTGAGTGAATGGTCCTAGTTTAACGTCCTATTGTTTACTAATAATTCTGGTGATTGGTTCATGTGTAGCTTTCGGTGGGTTTCCTAATAGATTTTCGAAATGCTGTTCCCACAGTTTTATTTTTTCTTGTCGGTTTGTAAATTTCAATTTAGCTTTGGCTGTGCTCTTCCTTCTACTAACTTCGTTTATTGTTTGCCTGGCTATCTTAGATTGCCTATCTTCCACTGAACCAACTCTCACTGGAAAAATAAATTCTATAAATTCCTTTTTTCGTAATCATTAATCTAGGGACCAATTATTCACAATTAATTATGAAGTCCAAGTCAAAGAAGCAGGTTTCTCTTCTCACAAAGATTTTTGACCGTAATTATTCGGGTTTAAATCGAATTTTGAAGACCTAACTTTTAGGCAAAATATTGATCTCGAATAATATATGAGTAATCCTTTTGTAAGATTGACATTGAGACATAATAAGAAGGATATAGAAAAACACTTGCCTTCAAAGAATTATTCATAAATCAAGCATCTCGGGATGCTAAATCAAGATTTAATCTATATTTCCGATCGACGTATACATGAGTATATACAGTAACTTTTATAAGCAATTTAAATGGTTATTATATAACCAGTTTCAATTTCATCAAAGGTCTTCCGAATTTCTAAAGCATACTACATTTAGATCATTTTATGACAGCTGACAGAGTTACAAATAATATCAGTTAAGCATAAAACATTTTCCCTATGTGCTCCACTGATGTCAAGCGCAAAATTATATACTGCATCTTTGTAAACTAAAAAGGTTTCCATCATATTTGTGTTACGTTTTAATAAAAAAAGAATACTTTACACTGAGTATGGTTATTTTCCGTGGTTAGAGAATTTCGATGTAGATCATTTAATCTATCACTAATGGTAACAAAATAAACATAGAATTGGTTTGTTGGTTGGTTGGTTGATTTTATGGCATATCAACATTTGTAGGTTATTTAACGCCAAATCAATTTTTATACAAATAGTCAATTCTATTTCAAACCATTCAGTTTAACACGATTACACAGTTCAGTTGTCAAAACATTTCTATTTAGAGCTATTCAATTTAGTCAAACAGTTCTAATTCAAACAGTTGAGTTTAGTATAAGTATAGATTTTGTCCACACAGAGTTAAATGTCAAAACAGTTCTATTTCAAAATATTCAGTTCAGCATTCCGATGTCAAAACAGCTCTATTTCCAGCAGTTCAGTTTAGCATAAGTACACAGTATAAATGTAAAAAATATTTCAATTTCAAGCTATTCAGTTTAGTCAAACAGTTCTAATTCAAACAATTTAGTTCAGCAAAAGTACGCAGTTTAGTTCTATTTAATCCATAGATAGGGCCCTATCAGGTGCTACCACCCCGGGTCAGAGTGGACCCGGGAGCAATTGCAATAAAGGTGTGCTCTGCATTCCCCAAATCTCCAGCATCACTGAAAACTCACCATCAGATTTTTTTAGTGTCATATCCAGGACACACATTGGGGGGACCCCTCCGCTGAGAAGCATCGGTGTATTGTACAGCCCCAACCGACTGGGCAATACACAGAGTTAAATGTACAAACAGTTTTATTTCAGATAATTCAGTTTAGCATAAGTACTCAGTTTCAAAGTCCAAACAGTTCTATTAACTTACTTGACTGGAAAACAGTATGGGGAACAAGATTTTAAAATATACCAGACACTAGACTCCTCATATATCACTTTAACTGGTTGAGGAGCACAGAAGTGAAGCATCCAGTGAGAATCAAATTCACAACACAAGACGAGCTTCATAACCTTTTTCTAGAATAGACGAATTTTTTATTTACTAAACTTTCCTTTGTCTGTTCACAGCCGTGATACACTTTGGCCGGCAGCGATATGATTGCTCGGATCTATTCGGGTATGTTGTGTCCCTGGCGAGTCGGTCTAGACAGACTGACGCGTGTCCAGGGTAGCCCAGCATTCGTGTAACGCGGGCCAAGACTGGTATACTCCTCGTGGAGGTGCCCGTGGTGTATTGGTTATCGTCGTAGGAAATGGACACGGCGACACGAGTTCAATTCCTGGATGCGACTGATTGCATTTCACATAGCACTAATACCCTTGGGAAAGTTATGAATCCAATTATTCTCCCTCCAGCTATGGGTAAATAGTAGGGCAGACTGGGTTCTTCAGCCTTGGTTAGGCAACTAGTCTAGGAGAAGGAAAACTCTGAATTCAAACCTGTTAAACTCCGCTTAAAAAAATTGATCTTGTGTCATATCCTGAGTGGTTGGTAAATATGTATACTACTCGTCCCTCAGTGGGCCGTCCCAACTGGGAATGGCTATGTTTATTGACCAGTGCTTGAGGCACCCCTTTTTAGGCGAATGCTGACGGAGACCAAAGCTTTTTTGGAGTCACCGGGCGTCTAGGGGCGACAGCTCTGCGGGGAACCCAACATAAAAAAGCTTTGTGCCACTCTCGGGCGGTTGGAGGGACATACGACAAATACCAATCTGTTAAAGATAAGAAGGAGGAACTAAAATAGTCTTCACTACTTGAGAGAATGGCTTGTGAATCTACCTTATTCAGATTAGCTTATTACAGTACTTGACAATATTAACGAGCTATCCAGTGAGGACTAGATTCGTTATCCTAACCAAAAATACACGGAACTAAGTTCTTAAACATTGCTCTAGGGTATTAATTTACCTAACACCTTCGCTACGAGTAGGATGTGACCCAAGGACATTATTGAGTAAAGTACAACTGAATTCTGTTTTCCTTTTAGTGTGATTGCCATACCAAGGCTAAGGAGCCCAATCTGCCCTTTTATTTAATCATAGGTGGCAGAGGGAGAACTCTTGATTTATGCCTTTCCTCAAGAGCATGAATGCGAAGAGAAATAAAAAATGCTTTGTTCAGGATTTGAATTCTGGTCACCGATTCCAGTTCGTACGAGGATAACCATTGTTCTATGGCAGATGTTTTAAAACTTAAGTAAATTTTGCTTGATTCCATACATGATCGGACGACTGAGTTTAGCCCGGCAAAATGAAACTTTAACGAATCTTATCATTATCATTATATGATTCTAATTTTGCGACTTGTTGAGCTGGGATAGCTTCATGAACTCTTTCTTTTATATACGAATTTGATATTTACTAAGCTTTCCTTAATCTGTCATAAAGATTTATGGAAGAGGTGAGGTCTCACGTTGATTGATAGATTTTAACGGCAGGTCAATCTGGCCAGGCTTTTCTTATGCCTAAAGGTTAAAAAATTACGTTAGTTTTTCGTTCATATTTACATTTTTGTATGGTTGTTTCTTTTAGGGTTATTTGCTTTTTCATACGATCCTATCGAATACAAATGATTTTTAAAAAAGATTTTTTTGATCCATAGATAAGACCCTAACAGGTATGACTACTCCAGGTGAACGTGAACCTGAGAGTAATAGCATTGAAGTGATATTCCACGATTCCTATATCTTCATAATAGAAGCCTCACCACCAGATGCAGTGTCATAGCTGTCACAACCACTTTCTTACAGAGAATAGTCTGCTTATTTTTAGTTCGTTGACAGAGTGGCGAGACTCAGATTGACTTCAATACTTCAGAGAATGATCTTTAGATCCATCTTTTTATCCATCTTGATTTTGCTCCCTTGATTTTCGTTCTGGACAACATAAACGAGGTATCTAGCTAGGACTAAATTCGGTATATTATCTTGAACTATGTTATTAAATATTGCTCTAAGGTAAGGGCGATAAGCATTTACTAAATATTACTTAGTATGGTACATGATCGCATTACTTATGTTCTCTAAAGAAGATGGGAATTAATATGAATCTTATTATTACCATTATATGCTTTTTGTTTTATGTTGTTGAGCCGTGTCTGAGCTCTCATCCTAAGGTGTTATCGGAGAATCATTGCTTTTTTGATATTATCTTAACATAATAATTCGTAGGAAATTCTTCTCAGCATGTTGATATTGCATGGAATATAGCTGTTATTTGTTTACGAACCAGGGGGTTCAAGTGGACATTAGTTTTATCCTCAAAATCCTATTGATTTCGATCTCTGGTCTTTGTTCTTTGATAGCTGCCTTCAAAGAGGTGTTCTTCTGAGTTGTATAGCTATATCGATTAACGTCTTTTTGGACATTTATAATGATGACTGGATTATTGGCACTTATATCTCTGTGAAAGTAAAGATACATCATTGTTTTCGATTATCATATTCAGTTGATGCTCGTAGCATTTCTGTGCACTTTGTATTTTTAATTTTTACATATCTTTCAGTACCGTTATGCAGTCTGTCGTGTTTGTTGGTGTACAATTTTCTACTTCCTTACATTTACAAAACACCACAAAGTGTTTGATGATGTCATTAGGAACATGTGGGAGCAAAATATTACCAGCACTTAATGTTACCGGCTATAATGTTATCTTGAAAGATTACTCCTGTCTTCCAATCTTCATTTTTCACACTCCCACCTAGATTGTTTCAGCGAATGTGCAAAGAGTGCACATTATGTGACTTCTTGTGATTATTTCTCACCAGTTTTAATTTTTCTGAAGTCTGATTAACAATGAATCAACGCAAGTTTTATGACTCTTCTCTGTATTCAAGCTGATTTTGATAATGCTGTAATGTAGATGGTCTCAGTTTTTCCAAGCCTTTAAGAACCGTCCCAAGGGACCAACTACAATTGATATCACCGTCATCTTTCCAGCTCTTAGGTTAAATCTTGTATTTTTACAACTTTTCGATTTCTTTTATTTTTCCTCTATAATCTATCTAAAAGATGACATGTTCTTCTGGTAAATTAACACGAGCACTAATCTTCTAACTGGGATTGGGTTATTGGCTTGTATCTCAAATTCCCAGAGAACTTCCTTAGAATTTTTCACATCAGCAGTAAGTGATGTTTTTCACATGAGCAAGAGATGCAGCAAGTACCATTTGCTTTTCAAGATGATTCTCAGTATTCGAACCGATTTTAATTCTTCGCGCCACTCTTAATTCTTTCTCTGATTTCCAATTTCATATGTCTATTTGTCAAGATATTTTGGGTTGTTCCAACCACTCCAACTATGATTGTTACAAACGTCACCATCATATTCCATACAGTTTTAGACTCCTTGATAAAGTTCAGGTATTTATCCATTCTTTTGCTTTCCTTTTCTTTTATTTTGTGACCTGCTAGCTGACATGTCCTTTTCTTTTAATCAACTAAAACTAAATGCAGTATTCAGGTTGAGATTGAATGATGCATTTTTATCTCAAAATGCCAGATAATTCTGTGTATCTTGTTATTCACGACAGATTTCAATATCAATATATACATGTATACATACATATATACATATATGTATATATATAAATATTTGTTGTAGGTCCAAATAAAGAATAGAAATATATTTCAAAATAGGTAGGTCCACGAAGAGATTTATATTTTGTTGAATTTATTCATTTAAAACGTGTTATATATGAGTATGTTTCCAGCTTTTTGCTTTCGTCAGGGAATATATGTGGCACAGGGGCTTATTAATGGGGTACTCAATGAGAGTCGAAGTCACTCTTCAAACTGCGAACAAGAATGAGTTCAAGTCTCATTGAGTACCCCATTAACAAGCCCTTGTGCCTCATATGTTCTCTGAAGAAAGCAACGAGCTGGAAACATACTCATACATAACACGTATGTAATGAATAAATTCAACAAAATACAAATCTCTTCGTGGGCCTACCTATTTTAAAACACATATATGTATATATGCATATATGTATAGTCACGGTTTAGTCGGTTCCGCTTGAACAATTCTCAGCTTATCACATTCTCCATTCAGTCGTGTTTGCTTTTGTACTTCTTTCATGTCAGTTTTCTGCATTCAATTAGTAAGCAGTTTACGATTTCATTTCTCTTCACATTACTCACACTTGTTTTCGAGAATAGTATAGATTCTGTCTTTATGCATAATTGGTTTTAATATCATGATTCTTGTCGGCTATTAAGGGGGGGTCTCATTTCTTTTTTAGGTGTTCTCAGCGTAGCTATGCTCATGTCATCTTGTACGCTATTTCCTTTGTTTTCCATAGTGTCCATATAAGTGGGTTTTTTGTTTTTGTTTTCCCAATCTAATAATTCCTTTTTGCCTGTTCCTTCTCACGTTGTTGCTGCTACTTGCTGCTGAGTTTAACCTCTTTTAGCTATTTTATGTACTTTCTTTGAGTTTCCATTATCATTATTATCATTATTATTATTATTATTATCAATACTAGTAGTAGTAGTAGTAGTAGTAGTAGTAGTAGTAGTAGTAGTAGTAGTAGTAGTAGTAGTATAAATGCTGCTGCCTATACACATTGGATATATGACACGAAACAGTAAAAGTCCGTCAAGTACGTATTTTTCTGTGGCAAAATATATTTGCAGTATAATTATAGTAAAACAACAAGAAGTAGTTGTAGGAGGAGGATCAGGAAGAAGAGGACGAAGAGGAATGATTGGTAAGATATTAAAACCTTAATGATTATGATTAACTGTAGTTGACGCAAAAATGTTATCAGTTAATAGCTAAGAGCAATTTTCTTTTTGATATTTTTGAAGATTTCCATCTGACTTACTAAAAACAAACGATAAATTATCTTAAGACTATAAACACAGATAGACAAACAGACAGAACCACACATACGCTCATACATATAAATAAATCATGTACATATATTAACAAATAAATATTAGAATGTAGTTTTCTTTATAACCGTATATTTATGTATACATACAAATGTCTATACGCAGGTATGTAAATGAGTATGAGGAAATGTTTACACGCTATGAAAAATAAAAGAGAAAAAAATGAGACTTTACGCCGATCCCCAAAGAAAACAAGGTTGGGACAGAGAGTATTTATATTGGTTAGTCTGGCGTTAAGGTCATCCGAAAAATATGCGTTGATTTTTGAACTCCGACTTGCTTTTGGTGAGAAATTATTCCGGTTCACTTGAAATCTGTATTTGAGAGAAAGGATAGCACACAGATACAAACATTCATACTTACACACACGGAAATGTGATTATATATATATATATATATATATATATATATATATATATATATATATATATATATATATATATATATGAGACATACTGATATATAGAACGCACCCAAAATCTTATAAGAAGAAATTTAAAAATAAAGTATACACAATTTTCACACTTGATCCTTGTATAGGATGAATAAAGAGTATAGTGACCAGATATTTGCTACAATAGTGTCTACTAGGATGCAGCATATATATATATATATATATATATATATATATATATATATATATATATATATATATGTATGGTTCAATTATTCTAAAATAATAATACCAAATACAGGATCTGGATATGAAACTTAAATGCTCCAGTTCTGAATTTCTGAGTGTTGGCTACCTATTCCTTACCAAGACTCCCAGGTCCATTTTGGCTCTCTATCGTTGTATCGGTTTGGTTGCATCGATAGATCAAATATATCATTTCGAAAATTATTATTAGTAGTAATATTTTAAACTATATTACTATTCAAATTAATTGTGTTAAGAACAGTTGCTTGAAGCTATAACTGTTTAGAAAGAACTGTTATTACCTCTGTGAAACCATATAACAGCTTAAAATCCTTGAAGACATATAATTGTGTCCGTATTAAGTTTGTATTATTAATATGCTTGAAAGCATATAGACGTGTAAAAATTATTAAAGTTAGGAATATATAAAATAATATTACAAGGTCAAAATTACTTGTATTACATTAAAATATATGTATCCATATGATTTTGTGTGATAAATCATTTTTATGATTATTATGGTCAATTAAGAGTTTTTTACACCAGAGTTAGCTGATAGTTTTTCACTGGAGTCTGAGTGACAGCAAGTCTCCTTAAATCCCCAGGTCTCTTCCTTGTATTCTGACCGATTTCAACAATGCTATTGTTTGAATGGTCTCCACTCATGTACCTCCAATCCCTGTACCAATCCTTTGATGAACGTGTCGAGTGTGACAATCAAAATTGGTATCACCGTAACTTTCATGTCCCATAGTTTTTTTTCTGTTTCTAGCAAAGTCTTGTTTTTTATTTCTCTTTCCGCTTTTTTTGTTTTTTCAGTTTTACCCTGTGGTCAGCATGAACGGCAAAGTTCACTATTCAGCAGATTTTTTTTTTTTTACTATCCCTAAGTCTGGTCGTCTGGTCGAGATTAGATGATACGTTTATATCTCAAAATCCCAGAGAAATTTGTGCGTCTCATTTCCTGGAAAGATTCTGGGTTGTACACATACCATTTGTTGGTATGATCAAATTTAAACTTCTTGCACAATTGTTAGTAGATCACCTTTCTCACCCTGTCGTGTCGAGTCTTATTCTCTCTTTGCACTATTTTACTGCATTCGCTTATTATGTGATTAATCTCTATCATCACATAATCTACATCTGCTATTTTGTTGTGTCTTCTCCATTTTTTGTTTTCACATTGTTAGTCCTTATTGCATTGTTTTGTGTTGCTATCAGCAGCGATTCATTTTCACTCTTAGGGTTTCCATTTCTTAGCCATGTCAAGGTTTTTTAATATGATATTTCGCTTGTTTGTCGCTTGAAATGTTCATAAACTTGTTTTTCTTCCCATTTTTATTTTCTGGTTATTTTTGTTCCGTTGATGTTTGTGTTGTCTGTATTTTTTTCTGGTCACTGTAATCGGTCTTCTTCCGTGCTTTTTCATGTAATCTTCGAATCGTTGTATCGATGCATCGCCGCTGTCTTAAATGCTAGAGAGTCCTCTTCCCGCTTCTTTTCATGACAAATAAAGTCTGTCGACGTTTTCTCTGGGTGGTAAGGCCTTATGAATCATCTACTTTAAGAATGGTCCCGAGTATCTTACAGCCCACGTAATTATCCCTTTGCTAGATTGTTTTGTTTCTCGTTCACTTGAGGTATTCATTTTTCCTTTTTTCTTTCATCTCTTCTTGTGCGATCGTGTCAACTTCCAATATTCCCAAGTATTTGTAGGTTTACATTTCTCCGAGAGTCTGATTTTTCTTGATTTGGTAGTTCTATTATTATTATTATTAGTTGTTGTTGTTGTTGTTGTTGTAGAAGAATATTTATTTAAAAGCATTATTATGAATTATTATCATTTTTATTTGAAAAAGAAACACTGATTTGGTATGAAATCGCTGAAGAAGGGTTAACATATCGGAAAACTAATCAAAGCAAAACATAAATTCAGGGTATAAGTACAGCTTAGTAAGATGTTCGTCTGTCAAGTTATTCAACATTTCTTGTGTCTTGCTGAGAATTTCTTTGAGTGTCAGTCCGACAGCAAATAAAGTATCTAATTTCTTATATTTTTACTGTCTTTGTATATATAAAACAACGATTATGATTGATTATTAATCATTAATTATAATTATATATACATTCGTATATATATATATATATATATATACATTCATACATACATACATACAACTGCAGCACAGCTTGGGTTCTTTAACGTTGACAATGAAACCAGTCTAGGAGAAAGAAAAATAATTCAAAGCTCAGAAAATCTGACCTTATATCACATCTTGCTTGTTGGGAGGTGTTTGGTAAATGCATATATTTGCACAAATTCACATAAACTTTTATATATATATATATATATATATATATATATATATATATATATATATATATATATGTGTGTGTGTGTGTGTGTGTGTGTGTGTGTGCGCGCATGTGTGTGTATGTCTATTTGTTTATATCTGTTTAAGCTTATGTATATATATTTGTATTGATACCGGAGACGATCTTGGAGTAAAGATAACCCTCTTTGGTAATGGAGGCGTTGAACCGAGCTCAAATCTTGGACGAGGCTGTTTATAAATGGCACCAATATTCTTAAAAAAAATGATTCCGACTATACTCCCTTCAGTTATGGGTTAATAGTAGAACAGACTGACTTTTTAACGATAGTATAACAACTTGTTGAAGAGAATAAAAACTTTAACTTAAAATCTGTTAAACTCCGCTTAAAAATAGACTATGTGTTACATCTTGCTCGTGCTGAGGGGTAGGTATTTATATATAGAGAGAGAGTGAGAGAGAAAGTGAGAGAGACAGACAGAGAGAAAAAGAGAGTGAGTGTAATTGATTGATTTATAGAAAGTAGATTGCATTCATTGATAAGAATAGTAACCTCTTGGTAAAGAATTTAGAAATATTAATGTTATGAAATGGGTAGATATATCTATAGTATATTATATTTGTTTTTTCTTTGAATGTCGCAAGGAGGTTGGTCTTCGAAAGGAAAAGCCGGATGTGGAAAGTTGATTTTAAAAGTAAATTTTCATGAAAAAAGATCTGGGCACAAATCGGTTCTTTGCAATTTCCTATACCCAGTCCTTAAAGATACTGATATTTG
>OY757921.1:51484668-51487168 GCA_963585895.1 Sepioteuthis lessoniana
GAAGAAATAAAAAAGTGTTAGTTTTTATTGGACTTAAAAAAAGCGAAATTTTTATGAAAAATGAACATGCTTCCCATGAATAATTCTATGCTAATTTTTGGAAGTCTATGAATGCTTCCATGTATGTTTATAAATTTATGTTTTTGTGTATACATATGGGTTTGTTCAATTATCTCAGGTTATTCCGTCAGAACGCCAGAAAACTGGAGGCACTCAATACATTAAAATTAATATACTAAATTTTACCCTTGATAATTGAGCTCATTAACTATCTCACTGCAGCAGGTGCTACTTATGTATATATATATATATATATATATATGTATATGTTTATATATATTGTCGTAAGCAGCTTTTTAATTTTTACTTCATAGAACATTGTAAATACTTTGTTTAAATGTGGGAACTGATTTAGAACAAATTAAAAAAGACAAAATAAAAAATGAATCTAAAATCAAATCCGATTTAAATTCAATCAAAGAAAAGCCGGTTATTTTATGATGAAATAATAAAAAAAAAACTACATGTTTGTCAAAGATAATATTTTATTTTATTTATTAGATTAACATTGTTTTTAACTTGTTACTTCTAGGGTATATATTGGTATTTACGATATTTCGCTTTCGAAAAGAAACAGCCATTTGGAAAGGTACAGGTTTTCTTTTGTCATATAGTTATTTCGTTTTGTTTTCATTTTCCCATCTTTTCCTCCACGTTGATTGCTTGACAACGTAAACTGAAGCAAGCGACCATTTGCCAACAGAAGCAACTCAGAAACGCCGGATGCTTTTCTTCACAGTTTGCTTCTATTGCATATTTATAATATTTACAGTAAGGTTTGTTCATTCATTGCGTTATTTTTTTTTTCTGTTTTCCAAAAACGAAAACCTAAAAAGAAGTAGACAGCAAGAAAACATCAAAATAACAGTGGCAGTAGTAGTCGACAAGATGTGTCTACTTCACCGGTATCGCAGTTCCAAAATCTACATAGATGCACACTGACTGCACTGGGAATGGGGTACAAAAAGACTTACCGGCTCGGAAAGCTCAACAGGCTGGTTGAACTTCAAGACACATGACAGTTGCTGCACTGAATTGTAGGATAAAACAAAACTGGGACTGGGCGAAAATGAGTTTCTGACTATGAAAATTTGGGAATGTATAACGATAAATACCGACAAGATGATGCTTTAAATATTAATTGAAAAATGATGCAACAGATAAAACGAATGCATTCCGTTGGTGAATGGTTTGTATTAACGATAGAAAATTACTATAAAGAGGAAAACAGTATTTGATGCAAGGGAAACATTCAGGTAAAAGCTGGAGAAGTTAGGGCAGTGGTAAAAGTCATGGCAGTAAGTATAGGAGAAATGATTACTATAGACGTAGTACTGATATTTTCTTTTCGTTATTTCATTTTCATGGATACATTTGTAAATGAACTAGGGATAAAAACGACGAGACCTGTTTGCAGAAATAATTATTTCCTGTGTTTTCGTAATTAAAACTTATACATGTGTGTGTTTGAGATAATGTGTGTGTGTGCGTGAGTGTGTGTGTGTGTGTGTGTGTGTGTGAGAGAGAGAGAGAGCGAGAGAGAGAGAGAGAGCGAGAGAGAGAGAGAGAGAGAGGATAATGGATGTTTGTAGATAAAGAAAAAAAACGTGGTTATATGAGGCGTTGCTGTCGTAATCAATGGATTAATATAAAATTAAAAGTTGTGATAGTAAAACGGTTGTAAATAAAATACTGCGGTGCAATTTACGATCAGTGCTAATATCTAAAAAAAAAAAAGGGAAGAAAAATGCACTTTGAATAGCGATACTTGGCAGAAAAAAACAATCTCGGATTTCCTAAAAGCCACAATATTCGTAATTACTATGATTTATGGGGACAGAAAGTGGATAAATGATGATCAAAACAGATAAATGAGGGGAAGACACGACGTAAGAAAAAGACCTACCAATAAAAATCTATGCAAAAGGTAATTTTGCTATTATACTCGGTGAGGTCAAAACTTTTTCTTTACTGAATTTAACCTAGTAGGGCTCAAGGCCAGATTTGTCTAGGTAGAGATTTTGAATATAAATTGAAACATTGTATAACGCCGATCTTCCAACTGGGAAGGGTTTGCCTCTAGAAAAGAAAGGCATTTAAAGGATTAGCACATCTCCATGACGATGCACTCATATTGAATGGACTATGATTCCAAATTCCTAATTTCTTAAAATTATAATCATTATTTCATTTCCTTTTTTTTTTTTTTCAATCAAAAATGAAAATATGAGTGTGTACGCGTTACATTCTTTGGTTGCTTTTCGAAAAAATATACACACATTTACTTATATCTCATCTGATCGCAAAGTGAAACTGTTAGTAATAAATGAACTTATGGAAAAAAAAACAATATCAAAATCTTAACTATTTTTCAACTATTTTGTCATATCGTTTTTTTTTGTCTTTTGTTTTGCTTATATTTTTGATGTGTGCATTTTTT